>CAKOAT010759598.1:144087-179673 GCA_932364175.1 Eruca vesicaria subsp. sativa | reverse complement strand
TTTCTGAACCACGGCCGAAATGTCTCTCGTTTCGTCTCGATCCGACTTACCGTTCGAGTTTTACGATAAAAACCGTAAAACTTCGTTTTTCTCGGAAAGAACTCGAGGAAATCGTATAAAACGGCAACGGTTAAGCGGAACACCGAACATTGCCTAAACTATACGATTTATTCGAGATTTCTCGTTGAAATCATAAAAACGCGCTTTTAATAAAAAAAACGTTGAGTAAGTCGTAAAAAACGTGTTTTTAATATAAAGTCGAGTAAATCGTAAAACTTTGCGATTAACTCGAGAAATTTATTAAAAACGACGTCAGATCAGGAAACGATCCCGTAAAAGTCGGAAAAACGGTTTTTATCGCAAAACGGTCCGGAAGGACCTAAAACGCGATAAAACCCACCTCGCGATTTCGACGGGATCAAACCCGCAGATTTGATAACGTTTCGACGGTTTACTCGCAGAAAGAAAATAAAAGTCAAGTTTAAACATAAAAGAAAGGTTTGAAGAGAAATAGAAGATTTCCGCAGAAGAAAAGGAAGGATCGAGAAGAATGGAAAGTTCCCGATTTAAGTCAAATCTGGGCGAAATGGAAAGATCGGATAGCCAAGATGAGGAGTATATAAAGAGGAGGTCTAGGGCAGAAACACACACACGAAATCAGACCTAGAATAGACGGCTACTAGCTTAGAATTTAGGACTTAGCGTTTAGACTAGCAGTTCAGATCCTTAGAACGTTTTAACGTCTAAGTTCTTCAATTCTACTTGTAACGGTTGTCGATTCTTATTCAATAAAAGCTTTCTTACAATTTCTTATCTCTTTATTCTTTGTTGTTCATCCATATTCCTTTAAACTCGTTTGTTTTAGTGATTTCCGCAGAGATCCAGGACCTCGGGAAAATTAGGGCTTTTCCCTAAGTTTCCATAATTGACGGAAAATCGACGGTGTGGATTTCGGTTCCCACAGCAATCCCTTGTAACCATCTTCTAGTGGGGTTTTAGCTGCCCTTCCCCCTAGATCACCAGCTTCACTTAACAAGTCCAGAGTATACTTCCTTTGGGACAGGAACAGTCCCTCCTTGGACCGACACATTTCAATCCCCAAGAAGTATTTTAACTCTCCCAACTCCTTAATATCAAAGGCTGATTTTAGGAAGGCTTTGGTGTTGAGTATCCCTTCCTTATCACTCCCTATGATAATAATGTCATCAACATACACAAGAATGACAATGATACCTTGTGTACTGGTGAGCGTGAAGAGGGTATGGTCTGCTTCAGATTTAAAAAAGCCTCTTCCATTTAGGGTGGTGTTGAGTTTAGGTACCATGCCCTTAGTGACTGTTTCAGGCCATAGATGGCTTTCTTTAGTCTTAGAAAATTTCCAGGCTTGACAAGATGATCTAGACTAGGAGGTGGTCTCATATAGACTTCATCTTCAAGTTCTCCTTGCAGGAAAGCATTTTTAACATCCATTCGCCATAAATCCCACTCCAAGTTGACTGCCAAAGCAAGAAGGATTCTTATGGTATGGAGTTTGGCGACTGGTGCAAAAGTGTCAAGGTAGTCCTCTCCATAAGTCTGAGTGAAACCCCTTGCCACAAGCCTTGTCTTCTTCCTCTCAACAGTCCCATCAGCCTTGTATTTGATGGTGAAGATCCAACGGCTAGTTACAGCTTTCTTGCCTTTAGGAAGTTCTGCTTCATACCAAGTGTCATTGATGATCATGTCATTTGTTTCACTTCCTACTGAATCTCTCCATTCCTTATCCTCCATAGCTTCCTCATAAGACCTTGGTATGTATTCCTGGTCTAATTCTCCCATGAAGACTACATGTTCCTGAGGGTATTGAGCTAGAGAACACACGGCTTGTATAGGATGGGCAACTGCCTGAGAGTTGAAGTAAACCCTTGTGTTGATCCAATTAGAAGCAGGTTTTCTGATCCTAGTACTTCTCCTTAGTACTGGTGGTGCTTCGTCATCTGGAACAGCCTCTGCATCATCTAAGGACTGGCCCTCACTTACCACTGCTTCCTCTTGAACTTGTTTCTCAGCTTGGCCATGAATTCTTGCTGAGTTTTCTGGTTGTGTTGGCTCAGCATTATTGTCCCCCTCATGGTCAAGGTGAGGAATCGCCTGAACCTCAACATCATTATTGCTTGAACCAGCTTCAGTCTCCACCCTTGCATCAGCTGCTGGTGTAGACCCTTGTGGTTCAGGTTCCATTCTTGCTTCAAGGATACTGACCCCAAGGCTTTCCATCACTCTCCTAAGATTGCTTGCTCTATCAGAAGCTGATTGAGATAGATCCTCAATATCCTCCCAACTCTTATTATTGTAGTATCCTCTTGATTCTACAAATTTCACATCTCTAGACACCAAGACTCTCCTAGTCTCTAGTTCATAGCATTTGTAACCCTTCTTGTTTGGGGAGTATCCAATGAACATTGCCCTTGTACTTTTTGCTTCCAATTTGTTCCTTTGTTCTCCTGGTATCAATACAAAACAAAGACACCCAAACACACGCATATGGTCAATAGAGGGTCTGATTTTGTTGAGTACCTCAAATGGTGAGTGATCTTGTAGAACTCTGGTGGGAATTCTATTGATCAAATAACATGCTGTCATGACTGCATCTCCCCAAAACCTTTTAGGCACACTGGTGTGAAACATCATGCTTCTTGCCACCTCCATTAGGTGCCTATTCTTCCTCTCAGCCACTCCATTTTGTTGTGGTGTGTAAGGGCAGCTGGTTTGATGTATCACTCCATGCTGAGCCAAATATTGCTTGAATGCTTGACTAGTATACTCTCCACCATTATCAGACCTGAGAATCTTCAACTTGGCATTGAAATGAGTGANTGCCACCTCCATTAGGTGCCTATTCTTCCTCTCAGCCACTCCATTTTGTTGTGGTGTGTAAGGGCAGCTGGTTTGATGTATCACTCCATGCTGAGCCAAATATTGCTTGAATGCTTGACTAGTATACTCTCCACCATTATCAGACCTGAGAATCTTCAACTTGGCATTGAAATGAGTGAGAACATGGTTGTGAAAGTTCATGAATGCCTCCAGCACCCTGTCTTTTGACTGAATCAGAGTCACCCATGTGTATTTGGACTTCTCATCAATGAAGGTGACAAAATACTTGTGGTTTTCTCTGGATATACAAGGGGCAGTCCACACATCAGAGTGAAACAGGTTGAAACACTTCTCATAGATAGTGGTAGACTTAGGAAAGACTGTTCTACAATGCTTCCCCAAGATGCAAGCTTCACAATCACCATTCTGAACCACCATACCCGGAAAAATCAAGTTCAAAGCTCTAGTGTGAGGATGTCCCAATCTAGAGTGCCATATGGTGCTCTCAATCCATTAGACGTACTAAGTAGGCAGTGAGCAGGAGATGCTCCAGAAACCTTAGTATTTTCTGTTAGTTTAGTGAAGAATAAGTATGAAGAACAGGAGAGAGAGTGAAGGTTTGATCCGAAAAGGAGAAAGAGAGAGTAAGTTTGTTGTTTGCGAGAGAGAGAGAGAATAGAGTGTAAGAATGATAGTATTTCCTTACTTTCTTTGGTATGCATACAACCATATTTAAAGACTAAATCAGACAATATAAGACAAGATAGATTAGATTAAATTAATCTGGTCTGGCCGAGATGAAAGGGACAGCCCCTAACGGATACCAAAGGCATGTGCAACTTGGTACTTTATTCTTATTTAAATCCCACTCGCTTCAGCATCTTCCCAACGGTCATGTACCTCATTTGAACTCTGGTTTGCTTCTAAGGTTGATGCTAAACGAGTGTTACACTTTCCTTTCCTTCCAAGTCACTCTAGGTTAGGTTTAGTTCCTTGAAATGCAAGACTGTACGGAATACCTTGAGATGCAAGCTTGCGCATACCAGGCCTATATCTTGATCTCTTTGTCTTCTTTATCTCTTCTGATCAATACTCCCCCTCAAGCTTGACCATGTGAAACAACTCAAGCCTGGAACCCATGAAGACTTCCCTCATTAAAACCTTAATATGCAAAACCGATTTGGGACAAAAACATACTAAGGAAAGAGTAGAAGCTCTATGGCTAAGAGGATCATGATCTAATGATGTCAATGAGTCCAAGTCTAGGATAGATGGTCTCACACACCTTTGTACTTGCGGCTTTGGTGAAGATGTCTGCTAGTTGATCTTCACTTCTTGTATAGCATGGTAGGATAACTCCTTGATCATCATTTGCCTAACCTTGTGGCAGTCAACTTCTATGTGTTTTGTTCTCTCATGGAACACTGAGTTTGATGAAATGTGGATGGCAGCTTGATTATCACAGTGCATTGTGATTGGGGCAGTGATCTTTATGCCTAGATCCTTGAGAAGACCCTTGATCCATACCAATTCATTTGTAAGCTTCCTCATGGCCCTATATTCTGCTTCTGCACTTTAGCATGAGACAACCTTCTGTTTCTTGCTCTTCCATGTGACCAGGTTGCCTCCAATGAAGGTGCAATAACCAGTAGTAGACTTCCTATCATTCCTATCTCCAGCCAAATCTGCATCACAGTAACCAACCACTTCAGTATTGCCGTTGCATCCCATCCATACACCTTGACCCGGAGTTCCACTTAGGTATCTAAGTATCCTCTCTACCATCTTCCAGTGATGAATCTTGGGAGCTTGCATGTGCTGGCTCACTTGATTAACAACAAATCATACGTCTGGTGTTGTTATGGTCAGATAGATCAGCTTTCCTACTAATCTTCTATACTATTTTGGATCTTCATAAGGAGTAGCATCATACTCCCCCTCACGCAAGATCTTGTATCTATCTTCTAGTGGTGTCTTTGCTGGTTTCTCTCCAAGCATTCCTGCACCATTCAAAAGATCAAGTGTGTACTTCCTTTGGGATAAGAAGAGCCCCTCTTTAGATCGGCAAACTTCAATCCCAAGAAAGTAGGTTAGCTCACCAAGATCCTTAATATCAAATACAGATTTTAAATAGGCCTTAGTGGCTTGTATACCTTCTTTGTCACTCCCTGAGATGATGATATCATCAACATACACAAGGAGGACCACTATTCCTTGTTGGCTGGTGAGAGTGAACAATGTATGATCTGCCTCAGACCGGTTGAATCCTCTCCCATTCAAGGTTGTGCTTAACTTGTGATACCAAGCTCTTGGTGATTGTTTTAGGCCGTAGATAGCTTTCTTAAGTCTCCACACATTGCCTGGTTTCACCTTGTCTTACATTTCCGGAGGAGGCCTCATGTAGACTTCATCCTCTAGTTCTCCTTGGAGGAATGCATTCTTCACATCCATTTGCCATAAATCCCACTCTATGTTTACTGCAAGTGAGAGCATGATCCTGATGGTGTGAAGCTTTGCTACTGGTGCAAATGTGTCTAGGTAATCCTCTCCACATGTTTGAGTGAATCCTCTAGCCACCAGCTTTGTCTTCTTTCGTTCTGGCTTCCCATAGAAAGATACTTGATAGTATAGAGGAGCCGACTTGTTACAGCTTTCTTGCCTTTGGGAAGTGGGGTTTCATACCATGTATCATTCTTTTCCATAGCTCCCATCTCAGCTCCAACCGATTCTCTCCACTCATCATCTGCCATAGCTTCCTCATAAGTCTTTGGTATCCAATCTTGATCCAAGTTACTCATAAACACCTGATGTTCCATTGGATATTGAGCTAGAGAGCAAGCGGCTTGTATTGGATGGGATTCTGCATGTGCATTGAAGTATATCCTGGTATTTACCCAATTGGATGGATCCTTTCTGATCCTAGTCGTTCTCCTTAAAGGTTGCACTTGCACTTGGTTTTCTGATTCATTGCTCTCCACATCATCATGAGCTTGCGGCTGAGCCTCTTCTAAATCTATCTCTGAACCATGTTGATCATGACCCTCAGAACCTTCTTGATGTATCTCTTCTGGTTCTGATTGGTTCCCCCCTTAATGATCAAGAGGGTTCTCAGCAATTTCTGGTTCATGTGCTGCTTGTTTAGGCTCGTCATCTCTAGGCTTTGGCCGGTTAATCCCAAGATTTTCTAGAATGATTCTCAAGTTTGTTGCTCGGTCTGAAGGTGTATTTGAGAGATCTTTGAGTGTGTCCCAGCTCTTCTCATCATAGTATCCTTTAGACTCCACAAATTTTACATCTCTTGAGACCAAAACCCTTCTCTGGTCTGGGACATAGCACTTGTATCCTTTTTGGTTGGCTGAATAGCCAATAAACATTGCTTTGACACTCTTTGCTTCTAATTTTTTCCTTTGTTCCCCTGGAATCAAGACAAAACAAAGGGACCCAAACACACGTAAATGATCAATGGGTGGCTTAGTTTTGGTCAGTACCTCATATGGAGAGACATCAATGGGTGGCTTATTTTTAAATGATAGATTAGGTAACATCAATGCTAAATCTCTAGAATGAGGGTGGCCTAATCTAGCATGCCATAAAACATCAGTAGATAAAACAGAAGTGGATTTAAACGCATAAGATAAATCTGAACTAGTCTTGGTGTCTTCAAGAACATATAGCTCTCCTTTGCTCACACCTTTTCCCAGCATCTTACTAGTCTCAATATCCTGAAAGCAAACCTCATTAGGACTAAAAATCACATTACAATTAAGATCATTAGTAGCTTTCTTTACTGATAGTAAGTTCGAAGTAAAGGTAGGCATATAAAGAGCTTGAGATTCTTTGTCAAACAAGTTCATATATCCTATACCTTTAATGGGTATACTATCTCCATTTGCTATCAAAACATTACCTAGTGCGGGTTTGATATTACTAATGAGGTTAACATCCCTAATCATGTGATTGTAGCTCCTGAGTCAACTATCAAAGGTCTACTAGGTTCTGATGTATTTAACATAGATTTTCAAGCAAAACTACTAAGGTTACCAGAGTTGGCACTGAGGGCCTTTATGAGTGCCTCAAAGTCAGACTTGCGGATGAAGGAGTCATCATTGGAAGGCTGTGAAGATCCAGACCCAACCACCCGTGTAGTTTCTGCAATAGCTCTCCCATCCTCCCCCATGCGCATTGCTGCATTGGTACGCTGTGACCCTTCTTGTGCTCTAGCTTCATTAGCCTTAGGACGGTTGTATCTATTTGCTGAGGCAAGTCTCAAGTGTGGGTGTAGGATCCAGCAGTTGGTTTTGGAGTGACCTTCCTTCTTGCAATGTTCACACATGACTTGCTTATCTCCTCCACCACCTCTAGGCTTGAAGTAAGACTTATTAGCTGCAGCATTATCTACCTTCTCAGCTATGTTGGCCATGGTTAGCTCGCCTTTTCCTCCAAATAAACCTTCTGAGCCTAGCTCCTTCTGTAGTTGAGAGCACACTTCATCATAGCTTGGAAGCTCCTTGGACCTTAGTATTTTCTTTAGGACATCATTGAAGCTTGGGTGAAGTGTGAGCTGTTCCAAAGACTTTGTCTTGCTCACGCCTTTCTTCAAGAACACTAGGATCAGTGGTGCTTGGTCTCAGCATCTCAAGCTCTGACCAAAGCTGGCTGTACTTCCCTAGATGCTTGGTGAAGTCCATCTCCTCTTGATGCAATTTGTTGATGGCCCTTTTCACCTCAAAGATCCGAGTCAGGTTTGATGTGTTTCCATAAACCTTTTGAAGAGTTTCCCACAGTTGCTTTGCGGTTTCACAGTGGGAATATGACTCCATAATGGGAGTATCAAGTGAGCTTTGCAAGATAGACAATACCATGAGATCCTCTTGTTCCCATTTGTCATTGTCCACCTCTACAACCTCCTTGCCGTCAGCTCCTTGGGTGATTTGCTTTGGTGCCTCACCTGTGGTGATGTGCTTCCATAAGCCTCGTCCTCCAAGAGCAGTCTTGGTCAATCTTGACCAGGTAATGTAGTTGGCTCCTTTTAGAGTAGCCGGAATCATGAGGGGTTTGTGCAGCTGATAATCCATCTTCTCCATCTTCTTCTTGCTTTTGTCTAGCGGGTAATAAGGTGAATCAGGAGTGAATGAAGTGAAACTTGTCTAGACAGGATCAAAGAAGTGAAACAAGGTTTATAGAACTTGTATATAGGAGAAGAAAGTAAGAATCACCCAAGACAAAGTTAAGAACAAGCTTCGGCCAGAGTATTGTCCACTGATCCAAAGGGTGTTCTTGAGCTGAAACATGATTTTAATCGGTTTAAATGAACGAGTGAAGTGAGTAGAGTAATTGTGCGGAAGTGTTTAAGGAAATCAGGAGCTTAAAGCTCTGATACCATGAAAGTAAAATGAAGAACACGGATGAACAAGTGAAGGAAAGAGAGTGAATTGAATCTGTGCGAGAGAGAGAGAGAGTAACAAGTAAAGAGTGATGAGGAAATTATTTTCCTTGAATTAATCTGTGTGTGTTTGTACATATATAGATAAAACCAATTAGGTTTAGGACAAGAACTTAAACAGAAATAAAAGAACTCTGGCCGAGGGATAGTGACAACACCAAACGGTCACCAAGCTCACTCTCTCCTTAAGTAGAACATGTGACTCTTCCTTATTAAATCATTCTTATTGCTTGTAACAATCCCCAACGGCTCTCTTCACTTCTGGATGCTTCTTGCACGAGATCAGCCTTGCCTTGTCTTCTAAGGTAAGTTTGAGTTGTCTTGATTCCTTGTGTTCCAAGACTGTACAGTCATACTTGTGCTTCAAGTCTTGTACGGACCAGAGTCATGTTTTTCTTCATGTCTCTTATTTAATAAACATATGGACACAACTTGACAAGGCAGAATAATAAACTAATGGCTGCCTAAAGGACAAGAGGCTCGGACTGATGGTGTGAAAGGGACAGCTCCCCTCTCTCTTTCCTCCTTAGCCCAACATGTGATCTCCTCTTGTTGTTTAGTTCCCAACGGTTCTCTTCCCATATTTAAATGTCTCTTGACAGTTGTAGAGTCTCCACAAGTTACTTCTGCTTATACAAATCCAAAGCTTGCCTTAGACTCCAAGTTAGGTCGCCTAGAACATTCATACACTTGTACGGACCAAACTGCCTTTGATGAACCATAATACTTCTCTTGATCTCTTAATCTTATTCAAGCCTTTTATGTCTTCATGTCAACACTCCCCCTCAAGCTTGACCATGTGGAACAAGTCAAGCTTGGAAGCCATGAAGCATTCCCTCATTAAAACCTTAGCTAGGTAAAACCACATGGGAGAAAACCCAAGCTAAGGAAAGAGTAGAACACGTCATGGAGGAGAAATTATTGACATGAGAAATCTATGAGCCCAAGCCTTGGATGGATGAACTCACAGACCTTAGTACTCGCAGCCTTTGTGAAGATATCAGCTAGCTGGTCTTCACTTCTTGTGTAGCAAGGTAAGATGATCTTCTTCTCCACAGCTTGTCTTACCTTCTGACAGTCCACCTCAATGTGTTTAGTCCTCTCATGAAAGACTGAGTTGCTTGCAATGTGTATAGCAGCTTGGTTATCACAATGCATTGTGATAGGAGTGGTAGTCTCAATACCCAAGTCTTTAAGCAGTCCCCTAATCCAAATCAACTCGTTTGTAAGCTTCCTCATTGCTCTATACTCTGCCTCAGCACTAGAACATGACACCACCTTCTGCTTCTTGCTTCTCCAAGTTACCAACTTGCCTCCAATGAAGATACAATAGCCAGTGATTGACCTCTTTTCTACCCTATCTCCAGCCCAATCAGCATCACAATACCCTACTATCTCAGTACTCTTGTTACAGCCCATCCAGAATCTTTGTCCTAGTGCTTCTCGGAGATACCTCAGTATCCTTTCAACCATGTTCCAATGGTGCACTTTAGGAGCTTGCATATTTTGACTCACTTGGTTCACAGCAAAACACACATCAGGTCTAGTTATGGTGAGATAGATTAACTTGCCAACCATTCTCCTATAATGCTTGACATCTCCATAGGCCTTGTCTTCTATCTCCCCCTCACGCAATACCTTGTAACCATCTTCTAGTGGGGTTTTAGCTGCCCTTCCCCCTAGATCACCAGCTTCACTTAACAAGTACAGAGTATATTTCCTTTGGGACAGGAACAGTCCCTCCTTGGACCGACACATTTCAATCCCCAAGAAGTATTTAACTCTCCTAAGTCCTTAATATCAAAGGCTGATTTTAGGAAGGCTTTGGTGTTGAGTATCCCTTCCTTATCACTCCCTGTGATAATAATGTCATCAACATACACAAGAATGATAATGATACCTTGTGTACTGGTGAGCATGAAGAGGGTATGGTCTGCTTCAGATTTAACAAAGCCTCTTCCATTTAGGGTGGTGCTGAGTTTAGGTACCATGCCCTTGGTGACTGTTTCAGGCCATAGATGGCTTTCTTTAGTCTTAGAACATTTCGAGGCTTGACAAGATGATCTAGACCAGGAGGTGGTCTCATATAGACTTCATCTTCAAGTTCTCCTTGCAGGAAGGTATTTTTAACATCCATTTGCCATAAATCCCACTCCAAGTTGACTGCCAAAGCAAGAAAGTTTCTTATGGTATGCAGTTTGGCGACTGGTGCAAAAGTGTCAAGGTAGTCCTCTCCAAAAGTCTGAGTGAAACCCTTGCCACAAGCCTTGTCTTCTTCCTCTCAACAGTCCCATCAGCCTTGTATTTGATGGTGAAGATCCAACGGCTAGTTACAGCTTTCTTGCCTTTGGGAAGTTCTGCTTCATACCAAGTGTCATTGATGATCATGGCATTTGTTTCACTTCCTACTGAATCTCTCAATTCCTTATCCTCCATAGCTTCCTCATAAGACCTTGGTATGTATTCCTGGTCTAATTCTCCCATGAACACTACATGTTCCTGAGGGTATTGAGCTAGAGAACACACGGCTTGTATAGGATGGGCAACTGCCTGAGAGTTGAAGTAAACCCTTGTGTTGATCCAACTAGAAGCGGGTTTTCTGATCCTAGTACTTCTCCTTAGTACTGGTGGTGCTTCGTCATCTGGAACAGCCTCTGCATCATCTAAGGACTGGCCCTCACTTACCACTGGTTCCTCTTGAACTTGTTTCTCGGCTTGGCCATGAATTATTGCTGAGTTTTCTGGTTGTGTTGGCTCAGCATTATTGCGCCCCTCATGGTCAAGGTGAGGAATCGCCTGAACCTCAACATCATTATTGGTTGAACCAGCTTCAGTCTCCACCCTTGCATCAGCTTCTGGTGCAGACCCTTGTGGTTCAGGTTCCATTCTTGCTTCAGGGATACTGACCCCAAGGCTTTCCATCACTCTCCTAAGATTGCTTGCTCTATCAGAAGCTGATTGAGATAGATCCTCAATATCCTCCCAACTCTTATTATTGTAGTATCCTCTTGATTCTACAAACGTCACATCTCTAGACACCAAGACTCTCCTAGTCTCTGGTTCATAGCATTTGTAACCCTTCTTGTTTGGGGAGTATCCAATGAACATTGCCCTTGTACTTTTTGCTTCCAATTTGTTCCTTTGTTCTCCTGATATCAATACAAAACAAAGACACCCAAACACACGCATATGGTCAATAGAGGGTCTGATTTTGTTGAGTACCTCAAATGGTGAGTGATCTTGTAGAACTCTGGTGGGAATTCTATTGATCAAATAACATGCTGTCATGACTGCATCTCCCCAAAACCTTTTAGGCACACTGGTGTGAAACATCATGCTTCTTGTCACCTCCATTAGGTGCCTATTCTTCCTCTCAGCCACTCCATTTTGTTGTGGTGTGTAAGGGCAGCTGGTTTGATGTATCACTCCATGCTGAGCCAAATATTGCTTGAATGCTTGACTAGTATACTCTCCACCATTATCAGACCTGAGAATCTTCAACTTGCCATTGAAATGAGTGAGAACATGGTTGTGAAAGTTCATGAATGCCTCCAGCACCCTGTCTTTTGACTGAATCAGAGTCACCCATGTGTATTTGGACTTCTCATCAATGAAGGTGACAAAATACTTGTGGTTTTCTCTGGATATACAAGGGGAAGTCCACACATCAGAGTGAAACAGGTTGAAACACTTCTCATAGATAGTGCTAGACTTAGGAAAGACTGTTCTACAATGCTTCCCCAAGATGCGAGCTTCACAATCACCATTCTGAACCACCATACCCGGAAAAATCAAGTTCAAAGCTCTAGTGTGAGGATGTTCCAATCTAGAGTGCCATATGGTGCTCACAATCCCATTAGACGTACTAACTAGGCAGTGAGCAGGAGATGCTCCAGAAACCTTAGTCTTTTCTGTTAGTTTAGTGAAGAATAAGTATGAAGAACGAGAGAGAGTGTAGGTTTGATCCAGAAAGGAGAAAGAGAGAGTAAATTTTTTGTTTGCGAGAGAGCGAGAGAATAGAGTGTAAGAAGGATATTATTTCCTTACTTTCTTTGGTATGCATACAACCATATTTAAAGACTAAATCAGACAATACAATACAAGAGAGATTAGATTAAATTAATCTGGTCTGGCCGAGATGAAAGGGACAGCCCCTAACGGATACCAAAGGCATGTGCAACTTGGTCCTTTATTCTTATTTAAATCCCACTTGCTTCAGCATATTCCCATCGGTCATGTGCCTCATTTGAACTCTGGTTTGCTTCTAAGGATGAAGCTAAACGAGTGTTACACTTGCCTTGCCTTCCAAGTCACTCTAGGTTAGGTTTAGTTCCTTGAAATACAAGACTGTACGGAATACCTTGAGATGCCAGCTTGCGCATACCAGGCCTATATCTTGATCTCTTTGTCTTCTTTATCTCTTCTGATCAATACTCCCCCTCAAGCTTGACCATGTGAAACAAGTTAAGCTTGGAACCCATGAAGACTTCCCTCATTAAAACCTTAATATGCAAAACCCATTTGGGACAAAAACATACTAAGGAAAGAGTAGAAACTCCATGGCTAAGAGGATCATGATCTAATGATGTCAATGAGTCCAACTCTAGGATAGATGGACTCACACACCTTTGTACTTGCGGCTTTGGTGAAGATGTCTGCTAGTTGATCTTCACTTCTTGTATAGCATGGTAGGATAACTCCTTGGATCATCATTTGCCTAACCTTGTGGCAGTCAACTTCTATGTGTTTTGTTCTCTCATGGAACACTGAGTTTGATGCAATGTGGATGGCAGCTTGATTATCACAGTGCATTGTGATTGGGGCAGTGATCTTTATGCCTAGATCCTTGAGAAGACCCTTGATCCATACCAATTCATTTGTAAGCTTCCTTATGGCCCTATATTCTGCTTCAGCACTTGAGCATGAGACAACCTTCTGTTTCTTGCTCTTCCATGTGACCAGGTTGCCTAAAATGAAGGTGCAATAACCAGTAGTAAACTTCCTACCATTCCTATCTCCAGCCCAATCTGCATCACAGTAACCAACCACTTCAGTATTGCCATTGCATCCCATCCATACACCTTGACCCGGAGCTCCACTTAGGTATCTAAGTATCCTCTCTACCATCTTCCAGTGATGAATCTTGGGAGCTTGCATGTGCTGGCTCACTTGATTAACAGCAAAGCATACGTCTAGTCTTGTTATGGTCAGATAGATCAGCTTTCCTACTAATCTTCTATACTGTTTTGGATCTTCATAAGGAGTAGCATCATACTCCCCCTCACGCAAGATCTTGTATCCATCTTCTTGTGTTGTCTTAGCTGGTTTGTCTCCAAGTATTCCTGCACCATTCAAAAGATCAAGTGTGTACTTCCTTTGGGATAAGAAGAGCCCCTCTTTAGATCGGCAAACTTCAATCCCAAGAAAGTACTTTAGCTCACCAAGATCCTTAATATCAAATACAGATTTTAAATAGGCCTTAGTGGCTTGTATACCTTCTTTGTCACTCCCTGAGATGATGATATCATCAACATACACAAGGAGGACCACTATACCTTGTTGGCTGGTGAGAGTGAACAATGTATGATCTGCCTCAGACCGGTTGAATCCTCTCCCATTCAAGGTTGTGCTTAACTTGTGATACCAAGCTCTTGGTGATTGTTTTAGGCCGTAGATAGCTTTCTTAAGTCTCCACACATTGCCTGGTTTCACCTTGTCTTCCATTTCCGGAGGAGGCCTCATGTAGACTTCATCCTCTAGTTCTCCTTGGAGGAATGCATTCTTCACATCCATTTTCCATAAATCCCACTCTATGTTTACTGCAAGTGAGAGCATGATCCTGATGGTGTGAAGCTTTGCTACTGGTGCAAATGTGTCTAGGTAATCCTCTCCATATGTTTGAGTGAATCCTCTCGCCACCAGCCTTGTCTTCTTTCTTTCTGGCTTCCCATTAACAAGATACTTGATAGTATAGAGGAGCCGACTTGTTACAGCTTTCTTGCCTTTAGGAAGTGGGGTTTCATACCATGTATAATTCTTTTCCATAGCTCCCATCTCAGCTCCAACCGATTCTCTCCACTCATCATCTGCCATAGCTTCCTCATAAGTCTTTGGTATCCAATCTTGATCCAAGTTACTCATAAACACCTGATGTTCCATTGGATATTAAGCTAGAGAGCAAGCGGCTTGTATTGGATGGGCTTCTGCATGTGCATTGAAGTATACCCTGGTATTTACCCAATTAGATGGATCCTTTCTGACCCTTTTAGGCCGTAGATAGCTTTCTTAAGTTTCCACACATTGCCTGGTTTCACCTTGTCTTCCATTCCCGGAGTAGGCTTCATGTAGACTTCATCCTCTAGTTCTCCTTGGAGGAATGCATTCTTGACATCCATTTACCATAAATCCCACTCTAAGTTTACTGCAAGTGAGAGCATGATCCTGATGGTGTGAAGCTTTGCTACTGGTGCAAATGTGTCTAGGTAATCCTCTCCATATGTTTGAGTGAATCCTCTCACCACCAGCCTTGTCTTTGGTATCCAATCTTGATCCAAGTTACTCATAAACACCTGATGTTCCATTGGATATTGAGCTAGAGAGCAAGCGGCTTGTATTGGATGGGATTCTGCATGTGCATTGAAGTATACCCTGGTATTTACCCAATTGGATGGATCCTTTCTGATCCTAGTCCTTCTCCTTAAAGGTTGCACTTGCACTTGGTTTTCTTATTCATTGCTCTCCACATCTTCATGAGCTTGCGGCTGAGCCTCTTCTTGATCTATCTCTGAACCATGTTGATCATGACCCTCAGAACCTTCTTGATGTATCTCTTCTGGTTCTGATTGGTTCTCCCCTTAATGATCAAGAGGGTTCTCCGAAATTTCTGGTTCATGTGCTGCTTGTTTAGGCTCGTCATCTCTAGGATTTGGCCGGTTAATCCCAAGATTTTCTAGAATGATTCTCAAGTTTGTTGCTCGGTCTGAAGGTGTATTTGAGAGATCTTTGAGTGTGTCCCAGCTCTTCTCATCATAGTATCCTATAGACTCCACAAATTTTACATCTCTTGAGACCAAAACCCTTCTCTGGTCCGGGACATAGCACTTGTATCCTTTTTGGTTGGCTGAATAGCCAATAAACATTGCTTTGACACTCTTTGCTTCTAATTTGTTCCTTTGTTCCCCTGGAATCAAGACAAAACAAAGGGACCCAAACACACGTAAATGATCAATGGGTGGCTTAGTATTGGTCAGTACCTCATAAGGAGAGACATCATGGAGAACCCGGGTAGGGATTCTATTAATAAGATAGCATGCTGAGACCACAACATCACCCCTAAACCTCTTTGGAACATTGGTGTTGAACATCATGCTTCTTGCAACCTCAATGAGATGTCGATTCTTTCTCTCAGCCACTCCATTTTGTTGTGGTGTGTATGGGAAGCTAGTTTGGTGAATGAATCCATGTTTGGCTAGATGATTTTTAAAGGCATGACTTGTGTACTCTCCACCATTGTCTGACCTAAAAATCTTAATCTTGGCATTAAAATGATTAGTCACATAGCTTTGAAAGTTTAGAAATGCTTCTAAAACTCTATCTTTAGATTGAATAAAGGTTAGCCAAGTGTATTTTGATTTCTCATCTATAAATGTGACAAAATACTTGTGGTTTTCTCTAGAGACACAAGGAGCAGTCCAAACATCTGAATGAACTAAATCAAAACAATGCTCATAGATAGTAGAAGATTTAGTAAAAACAGTCTTGCAATGTTTGCCTAGGATACAAGCCTCACACGAGTCATTTTTTAAAAGAGAGATTAGGTAACATCAGTCCTAGTGCACGAGAGTGAGGATGACCTAACCTAGCATGCCATAATACATCAGAAGCTAAAGCTGAAACAGTAGAACTCAAAGCAGAATTTAAACTTGATCTAAACTTGGTGTCTTCTAGCACATAAAGATCTCCTTTGCTCACACCTTTTCCAATCATCTTTCTTGTCTCAATATCCTGAAACGGAACCTCATTAGGACTAAAAATAACGTGACAATTAAGATCACTAGTAGCCTTTTTGACTGAGAGCAAGTTAGATCTAAAGGAAGGCATATAAAGAGCTTTAGATTCTTTATCAAATAAGTTTAAATCTCCTATGCTCTGAATAGGTATTTGATCTCCATTTACAATTTTTACACTTCCTAAAGCAGGTTGAACATTACTAATTAGTTTAGCATCTCTAATCATATGGTGAGAGGCTCCTGAATCAATAATTAAAGGCCTAGCTAAAGATGCATTGCAATTAGAGATCAAAGCATTATAGATATCACTTTTAGTGTTACCAGAGTTTGTGTTGAGGGCCTTGATCAGAGCCTCAATGTCTGACTTGCGTATGAAGACATCCTCCTGGTGATGGTTAGTACTTGTTCCAGAAATATTTGCGGTTGCACTTATGGCTTTCCCATCACTTGTCTACTGCGGGTATGAAGTAGTCTGCTGGTTGTTTTGGTGACCGGCTTCATGCGTCTTGGCCTGGCTAAACCTGAATGGTGGTCTGAGGTGTGGGTGAAGGATCCAGCACTGATGTTTCATGTGTCCATCCTTCTTGCAGCGCTCACAATGGCCGAGTCCTCCTTTCTTGTTATTTGGCTTGTAGTAAGCTTTGTTAGGTGAGATCTCTGCTTTGTGAGCCATGTTGAGATCACCTCCTTTCCCTCCAAAGACACCATCTGAGCCAAGTTCCTTTTGGAGTTGAGAGAACACTTCATCATAGTTTGGTAGTTCCTTGGACCGAAGGATATGCTTGAGGAGATCATTGAAACTCGGATTGAGTGTAAGGAGAAGTCCAAACACTTTATCCTGCTCACGCCTTTCTTCTAGCACCTTAGGGTCAGTAGAGCTTGGCCTTAGCATCTCTAGCTCTGACCAGAGCTGGCTGTACTTGTCGAGGCGTTTTGTAAGATCCATTTCCTCTTGCTGCAGGTTGTTAAGAGCTCTCTTTACTTCAAAGATTCTAGTGAGGTTTGAAGTGTTACCATAGACCTTTTGTAGAGTATCCCAAGCTCTTTTGCTGTTCCACAGTGTGAGTAAGCCTCCATAATTGGCGTGTCAAGTGAGCCTTGAAAGATGGACAGCACCATGAGATCTTCTTGTTCCCATTTGCCTTCATCCTTCTCTACAACCTCCTTACCTTCAGCTCCTTGGTCGGTTTGCTTTGGAGCTTCACTTGTAGTGATATGACCCCATAAGCCTCTTCCTCCAAGTGCTGTCCTACCCAATCTTGACCAGGTGATATAGTTAGCTCCCTTTAGGGTAGCCGGAATCATGATAGTTTTGTATTGTTGATGCTCCATCTCCTCCATCTTTTTCTTGCTATTGTCCAGAGGGTAATGAGTGAAAAATAGAGTAAATGAGTGGTGAGAAGGGTTTTGGACAAGAGCAAAGGAATGTGAGTGGTGTTAATACTCGTGTATGTGAAGAAGAATGAAGAGAAACACCCAAACAAAGTCAAGAACACAATCTGGTAAGTTTATTAACCGCTGGTCCAAAGAGTGAAACTTGAAAGATTTGAGAAAAGTAAACCGATCGAATGAAAGTGTAGGGTGAGTAACAGAGTTTTGCGGAAGTAGAATAGCTTCAAGAGCTTGCAATCTCTGATACCATGTTAGTTTAGTGAAGAATAAGTTTGAAGAACAGGAGAGAGAGTGTAGGTTTGATCCGGAAAGGAGAAAGAGAGAGTAAGTTTGTTGTTTGCGAGAGAGAGAGAATAGAGTGTAAGAAGGATATTATTTCCTTACTTTCTTTGGTATGCATACAACCATATTTAAACACTAAATCAGACAATACAAGAAAAGAGAGAATAGATTAAATTAATCTTGTCTGGCCGAGATGAAAGGGACAGCCCCTAACGGATACCAAAGGCATGTGCAACTTGGTCCTTTATTCTTATTTAAATCCCACTTGCTTCAGCATCTTTTCAACGGTCATGTGCCTCATTTGAACTCTGGTTTGCTTCTAAGGATGAAGCTAAACAAGTGTTACACTTGCCTTGCCTTCCAAGTCACTCTAGGTTAGGTTTAGTTCCTTGAAATGCAAGACTGTACGAAATACCTTGAGATGCAAGCTTGCGCATACCAGGCCTATATCTTGATCTCTTTGTCTTCTTTAACTCTTCTGATCAATATTTTCTAGGTGATATAGTTCCTGATGGCTGGAACCTTTTCCAAGTACCTGCCCTGTCTTCAAGTCTTGAAATTCAACCTCATCCGGTCTAAAAACAACTTGACAATTCAGGTCCACTGTTGCTCTTTTTACTGATAGCAAATTTGATGTAAACTGAGGCATGTATAAGGCAGTTGATTCTCTATCAACAGCCTAAGGTTTCCTATCCCTTCTATCTTAACCTTATCACCATTTGCTATAAGCACATTCCCTGAGGCAGGTTTGACATTACTAACCAAGCTCCACTAATCATGTGATGAGTAGCTCCTGAGTGTATAATGATGGGTTTAGGATCAAGAGAATTAGTACCAGCCTCTTTGGGTGAGATGAGAGCTTTGATCAAGTTATCCAGGTCTCTCCTTGTTGCTGGACCATCAGTACTCCTCCATGTTCCTCCTTCCTTTGAATTGCCACTGAAAGCTGAGTACATGGTTGTCCCTTCTATACTTTGGTGCGCAAACTCCTTGACCTTGAGCACATGCGGTTGGGTTCTCATCTTAGGTTTAGGCTTGCTGAGCTTGTTCCTCTGACCTCCATATACACGTCCCATTCTTCTTTGCTTAACACATTTGCTTCTGCTCATTTTGTGTGTGACCAGCTTCTCTTCCTCCTTGAAAAGACTATGTGTTCCTTGTTCTCTTTGCACTAAAGAACACACCTCATCCAAGCCAGGAAGTTTATTTTCTCTAAGAATGTGTCTCACCAGCTTGTTGTAGGACGGATTCAGGTTCAGGAGGAGGCTAAATACCTTGTCTTGCTCATATCTCTCTCTTGTCACCTCCGGATCTGTAGAGAAAGGCCTAAGTACATCCAGCTCTGCCCATAAGCTTCTGAACTTCCCAAAATATTGATTAAACTCCATTTCCTCTTGGCTCAGGTAGTTGATAATCCTTTTGACTTCAAAGACCCTGCTCAGGTTGGATATATTGCCATACACCTTGTGGAGAGTGTTCCACAATTCTTTGAAAGTTTCACAGTAGGAGTAAGCTTCCAAGATTGATGTCTCAAGATGATAGACAACACCATGAGGTCCTCCTGACCCCATTTGTTCTCGCCAGCCAATACTACTTCAGTACCATCCTCTCCTAGCATAGTCTTCTTTGAGGGCTTATCATCTGTCACATAGGACCAGGGACCTCTCCCTCCTAAGGCTGTCTTTACAAGCCTTGACCACACAAGGTAGTTAGATCCTTTGAGAGTAACTGGAATCACCACCTTAGAATTTTCCATTTTTGGTAATTTATGGAGCTGCAAATGAAGAACAGCTGAAGAACAAGATCCACGGAGCTTGTTAGCTCATCGGTCCAGCTGACTTAGTTAGCTCATCCTCTAGCTGGCTTAGCTAGCTCATACTCTTAGCTGATTTAGCTAGCTCATCCAGCTCTTTGAGCTGACACTTCTAAACTAGCTGAATCTGAGCTAGGGCCAGCTGTCTCAGCTCGTTTAGCTAGCTCATCCAGCTAGCTAAACTGTACCNTGGCTTAGCTAGCTCATACTCTTAGCTGATTTAGCTAGCTCATCCAGCTCTTTGAGCTGACACTTCTAAACTAGCTGAATCTGAGCTAGGGCCAGCTGTCTCAGCTCGTTTAGCTAGCTCATCCAGCTAGCTAAACTGTACCACCTCACTTGAGGTTCCACCACTCTCTTCCAGCTGATCGAGCTACAGGATAGCTGCGACCAGCTCCCTGCTAACTCGTCCAGCTCTATTATACCTGCATAAACATCTCCCCTTGGATACTTAGTCATTTAACCAACCATCCCCACTGACCAAGTAACCTTTGGGAAGTCTTCAATAGCAATGGTAATGCATCTAGCTCCTCTCCGCTAATGCATCACACATCTCCTCACGATTGTAGCATAAGATAGCAAGTCCCTCTCCTGGACTAACCTGTGCATCCTTTGATCAAACAGAGCAGACACCTTGATCCATCATCCATGGATCAGGTCATCCCCCTTTACTCATGATCAGATCACACACAGTCTTCCCTGCATACTAACAACTAGATCCATATTTGTGGTCCACGCCACCCAGTACCAGCCTTACCCTCAGGTACCAGTATGACAACAAGCAAACATCCTCTAAGACCACACAAGCATAATAATTACATATTAATCTGATAACCTAGCACATGTTCTAACAAGTTCATGATTCCGAGCCTAAGGCTATGTTCCTGCCTAATTTTGGTCAAACTGAAAAGTGCTCCAAAAATTAATGTCAAGCTTTGTAAATTACCCAAAAAATATAACTAACACGAATCCAAGGTCAGAATTCACAGGAAAAATCACTAACCCTATGATCCGACCCAAAACAGCCCTAGGCCTAAATATGGTTTTTGAGCAAATCAACTCCAAATCGTGCTTAGTCTTTTCAAATAATTCTTAAATATTCTAAACATCTATCCTCAAAGTTTCAAGCCATTTGATTCAGTAAAAAGTGGTTTTGGATCAGTAAACCCAATTCTGGCCTAAAACAGCCCCATTGAACCGACACTTATGTACGGTTCATGGGAAGGTCTTTCTGATTACCAAACTTGAAACTAATTATCAGGAGAGAAATATATTTAGATATATAAAGAGAAATGGGTGTATCCAGAGTTCCCAGAAACCATAAACCACATGGATTCACCCATGGGTTCATGCCTTTGGCTTAAATGGTTCAACACCACTAACCTTAGATCTTGTGCCTTCCAGTATCAAGTCTGGCCATGATCCTCCAATGCACGCCTCCATCAAGTCTTATCACATACATCCTTTAGTGATAAGATCTCTTTCTGGGTCGCACCAATGGTTCCTTCCATTGATTTCCAATAAAACCGGTTCTGCAGTGCCTTTACCTTTAAGGCTGTTCTTGTAAATGAGAAAGGATTCTGGCCTTCTCTCTTCTCCCCTGACTCTTTGCATGTGTTCCAAAGATGAATAGGAAGCCTAGGATGTGTTCATTCAGGATAACATACCACCACAGGGTCGTTCATAACTTTCTTTTCACTCCAATGAAACTGCCTTTCTACACACATCTGCCCTTAAGGCTGTCTTGGCCTTTAAGAATGAATTCCGGTCATCTCCCTTATGTGCTCACCATTTGCGTGTGTTCTCAGACCCTGGAGGATGCTTTGGGTGATAACATCACAGATCAAAATCCACCAGAAAGTAGTTCTCCACTTCTCTCTTGATCTGCCCCAAAACTACCTATTTATGGCCTTCACACCACCATGAACTTAGATAGGGAATCCGACCATCTCTCTGTTTTCTCTGGGTGTTTCTTTGTGTTTCAGGGTGTAGGAGGAAGCCCTGGCGTGCCTGCAAAGGCACGGACTTTCCTTCATTATATAGAAGAAGGGGTGGTTACTTCTTAACCATTGCATCCCTTCGGTATCTATTCTGGCCATTGATTTAATTAATGGTCCAGATCACACCCATTCGCCTAAGACAGTTACCAGACGTCCTTGGCCTAATAAACAACTCCTGGACATGTCTAAAACAAGCCCAAACAAGTTTCACACGTCCCTGACCCAACCACAAGAGCCCACTGGCCCATTGGTACACATGGGTCTTCCACCTGGCCTAGTCACTGTCCAGACCCAGCCCAACTGCCCAAGACTTGAACACTCAGTCTAGCTGAGTTGAGCTGATCCCCAGCTGACCCAGCTGAGTGAGCTAGTCCATCCAGCTCAGGGAGATGGCACACTCTACTTGAGCTCCAACTGAGCTCTGTCCAGCTGGTTGAACTTCTTGCTCGCATCACCCAGCTGTGATACATTTCGTACAACTTGATATCTTCATCTTGTACAATCTTTCTAAGTCCCTTAGTCTATTCACAGACCTAGACTTAGTCTTCCTTTGCTCCATTCTGATCATTCACTTAATCGAGCTTGGCCACGATCATTTCTCATGATCTGAACCAAAGCTGTCTCATTTCTATCAAACGTCTAAGCCTTATGTCAAGTTCCAGGAATGAGAACATGACGGTTCAGCTGGTGTGAGCTGACCAGTGAGTGTGAAGCTAGACCGAGCTGGGCTGAGCTCACCCGAGTTTCCCCAAGCTAGGTCGAGCTGTCCCAAAACCCCGTTGAGCTACCCCTTTACTCGTGTAACTCGTTTAACTCCTTTTCCTTCTTTATATGGCTAAGTATCAGCTCCCTAATGCCCTTAACCACGTTGCTAGACCATGGTATGCTTGCCTTTAGGTCTCGTGACCTGACTGATGCGTCTCCTCGCACCATGGTCCGTCTAGACGATCATACTCAGGATCGGGGACATGACAAGTCTCCCCCACTTAATAGGGATTCGTCCTCGAATCCAGTCCAAATTTATCTTCCTTGCTGAACTGACCATACCACTCTGGGCATTCAGCCTTCATTCTCGTTTCTATCTTACTGATCACGTCCTTGATCAGCCTTCTAACATGCCTCCCCCACTTGATAGAGATTTAACCAAAATCTTATCAAGCGGTCCGTCTATTTTTATTTTTTATTTTTTTGCTTATGGCATCCTTACATGGCTACTCAACCATAGTCAAGGATCCATCATCCCCTGTATAAGTGATGCCAACGTGTAGTCTTTCCAACAAACCACAACTTTTTTTTTGCTTATGGCATCCTTACATGGCTACTCAACCATAGTCAAGGATCCATCATCCCCTGTATAAGTGATGCCAACGTGTAGTCTTTCCAACAAACCACAACTTTGTCATATTGCGATCTTAATCCATACTAGACTAAACCGTCTCAACTTGACTGTGGTCCATCACCGGACTCTCTCATATTTCGATCCTGGTCAATTCAGGACGTGATAATATTCTGGTCCTGGTCCACTCAAGGACTCGACCGTGATTTCCGACCATAGGTCCATCTCCGAGTAGGTCGTGTCCTGATCCTCGTCCCCTATCGGACTTGATCATACTGCAGTTCTGGTCCACCATGGGACTCAACCGTCTTACCCCAACCATAGGTCAAAACTCCGACTTGGTTGTAATGCGATCCTTGTCCCTCACTGGACTTGATCGTCTTTATCCCAACTCTAGGTCAATCACCGACTTGGTTGTTACTTGGACTCGATTGCGTAAGGCAACCCTTGTCCCATTCCAGACTCGATTGTATACCGACCCTGGTCCTTAGCTGGGCCATCTCGGCAGGAGCTTTGCGGCTTATGGACTTTTAGACATTGGGGCCGTCCCTGGTTCCAGTTCTATTATGAACGGGTCCGCCCTGTCAGGGGGAATGCCCTGCAGCGCCCGAACACATCATCAAACTCACTGACCAGCGGAATCCCGTCTAGGTTACCACCCCTCAACCATCTCCTTAGTGGCGGTTGTGGCTATATAAGCCTCACAANCACATCATCAAACTCACTGACCAGCGGAATCCCGTCTAGGTTACCACCCCTCAACCATCTCCTTAGTGGCGGTTGTGGCTATATAAGCCTCACAACCTCTCTCTAGCATCCGTTCCGCTCGGACTGCTGAAACCACTACACAAAAGGAGGCAGGTTTTATACCTTGGAACCTGATCGGGGGTCTACACCCATCCTCAAATTGCACCTTTCCGCGATGACAGTCTAAGGTGGCCCGATTCTTTCCAAGCCCAAATCCATGCCCAAGATCACTTCATGACTCTTAAGGTGGACACAAATTAGATCCGCAGGTATTACCTTGTCTATGATAATACCCAGAAGATCTTAGTCCAACCTGATTAGATCCCATTTGGACTCGTTCGAGTAAGCCAACCTTGGTCCTTCACTGGACTCGAATGCCTACCGAAACTGGTCCACTCTCCTAGCCGAGTAGGATCTTGGTTTGATACACATTTGGAAAACGTCCCATATCATTCTCGAAAGTGTCACACTTCCATGAATGTCCCATACCATTCACATAAGTGTTTATAATATACCTCAATCCATATCACACTAAGATATATAACGTATGCTCACTTGTTTTGAACGGCCACCAAGGTATAACACTTAAACTCAGTAGAGTGCTGCACGTTTATTTCAACCTATGCCACTCAGTGGTCCATGTTACCTCCTTTGTCCAGGTCATCCTTACAAAAATCTTGCATTACGTCCCTTATCAATCCGTCTATTACTTCCAAATAACTAGATGAACTAACCCTTCTGTCTTCAGGGTCTTTCCCTTGGAGAGTGCATATTGGCTAAGCTGGCTCATCGTGGAACTTCCCTGTTCACAAGCATGAAACCCAATCTTACCTCAACTCTCACTTGGCTCACTGCAGTTAAGGTTCCAAGTCCTCTTAGATCTTGTCCCTTCCAGTATCAAGTCTGGCCATGATCCTCCAATGCACGCGTCCATCAAGTCTTATCACATACCTCCTGTAGTGATAAGATCTCTTTCTGGGTCGCACCAATGGTTCCTTCCATTGATTTCCCATAAAACCGGTTCTGCAGTGCCTTT
Organism: Eruca vesicaria subsp. sativa; assembly: GCA_932364175.1. Classification (NCBI taxonomy): domain Eukaryota; kingdom Viridiplantae; phylum Streptophyta; class Magnoliopsida; order Brassicales; family Brassicaceae; genus Eruca; species Eruca vesicaria. The sequence continues at coordinate 154,759 of CAKOAT010759598.1, read as the reverse complement.
ACCTTTAAGGCTGTTCTTGTAAATGAGAAAGGATCCCGGCCTTCTCTCTTCTCCCCTGACTCTTTGCATGTGTTCCAAAGATGAATAGGAAGCCTAGGATGGTTCATTCAGGATAACATACCACCACAGGGTCGTTCATAACTTCCGTTTCACTCCAATGAAACTGCCTTTCTACACACATCTGCCCTTAAGGCTGTCTTGGCCTTTAGGAATGAATTCAGGTCATCTCCCTTATGTGCTTACCATTTGAGTGTGTTATCAGGCCCTGGAGGATGCTTTGGGTAATAAAATTACAGATCAAAAGCCACCAGAAAGTAGTTCTCCACTTCTCTCTTGATATGCCCCAAAACTGCCTATTTATGGCCTTCACACCACCATGAATCTTAGATAGGGAATCCGACCATCTCTCTGTTTTCTCTGGGTGTTTCTTTGTGTTTCAGGGTGTAGGAGGAAGACCTGGCGTGCCTTCAAATGCACGGACTTGCCTTCATTATATTGAAGAAGGGGTGGTTACTTCTTAACCATTTCATCCTTTCGGTATCTATTCTGGCCATTGATTTAATCAATGGACCAGATCACACCCATTCGCCTAAGACAGTTACCAGACGTCCTGGGCCTGATAAACAACTCTTGGACATGTCTAAAACAAGCCCAAACAAGTTTCACACGTCCCTGACCCAACCACAAGAGCCCACTGGCCCATTGGTACACATGGGTCATCCACCTGGCCTAGTCACTGTCCAGACCCGGCCCAACTGCCAAGGACTTGAACATTCAGTCTAGCTGAGTTGAGCTGATCCCCAGCTGACCCAGCTGAGTGAGCTAGTCCATCCAGCTCAGGGAGCTGGCACACTCTACTTGAGCTCCAACTGAGCTCTGTCCAGCTGGTTGAGCTTCTTGCTCGCATCACCCAGCTGTGATACACATCGTACAGCTTGATATCTTCATCTTGTACAATATTTCTAAGTCCCTTAGTCTATTCACAGACCTAGACTTAGTCTTCCTTTGCTCCCTTCTGATCATTCACTTAATCGAGCTTGGCCACGATCATTTCTCATGATCTGAACCAAAGCTGTCTCGTTTCTATCAAACGTCTAAGCCTTATGTCAAGTTCCAGGAATGAGAACATGACGGTTCAGCTGGTGTGAGCTGACCAGTGAGTGTGAAGCTAGACAGAGCTCGGCTGAGCTCACCCGAGTTTCCCCAAGCTAGGTCGAGCTGTCCCAAACCCCGTTGAGCTGCCCCTTTACTCCCTAATGCCCTTAACCATGTTGCTAGACCATGGTATGCTTGCCTTTAGGTCTCGTGACCTGAATGATGCGTCTCCTCGCACCATGGTCCGTCCAGACGATCATACTCAGGATCGGGGACATGACAAAACACATAGAGGTGGACTGCCACAAGGTGAGGCATGCTGTGGAACAGAAGATTATTCTTCCATGCTATACTAGAAATGAAGATCAGTTGGCTGATATCTTCACTAAGGCCGCAAGCACTAAGGTCTGCGAGTTCATACACCCCAAACTTGGACTCGTGGATCCTCCAACACACTGAGCTCCCATACCATGAAGGTTCTACTCTTTCCTTGGTTCAGTTTTTATCCCAAGAGGTTTTTGCTGAGCTAAAGGTTTTAATGAGGGAATTCTTCATGGAAGTCAAGCTTGACCAGTTCCTAGGGTCAAGCTTGAGGGGGAGTGTTGGCATGAAGACATGAATGACATAAACATAAAAGGAAATCAAGAGAGTGGTTCTGGTACAGCAAGGGGAAGATGATCCGTACAAGTGTATGGATGGCTTCTTGATCAACCCTAACGTAGTGTGCACGGCAAGAAAGAGTTATGCACAAAGAATATTCTGGAGCATCTCTCCAACGGTTCTGGAGGATTTAAATGAGGAGAAGGAGCCGTTGAAGTAAGAGGTCAAAGAAAGATCACATGTGAAGATAAGGAGAGAGTAGTTAGGCGAGATGTCACTATCACCTTCGCTGGCCGAGCCTTTTGTCTCTCTCTGCCCTATTTGTTTATTGTTTCCTTTGTGTCTGCTTGCAACCATATGTAGCCTATTTAATATGTGGCCTTAGTGCCCTAATGAAGCAAGGAAATCAGTTCCTCAAATTCTCTTTGTCTCTCTCTCTCTTAATCTCGGAAATGGTCTCTCTCATTCTCCTAAATTCTGCTTAGTCTTTCATTGTAGACCATTTAGGAGAGGTAACTCTCACGACCAGACCTCAATTGTTTATTCTTATTTGGGTAGATCTAGGTTAGGCAGAACTTTATGTTTATGCTCTTGTAATGTCTCACAATTAATCAAGGAAACAAACTCCTTCATACTCTCTTACTCTCTTGCTCGTAATACTCTCTCTCTCTCTCTCTTCCCTCACGGAATAAACTTACTCTCTCTCTCATGTTCTTGACTCAAGCTCTCTTATTCTTCAATAAACTTACATGGTATCAGAGCTTTAAGCTCCTGATTTCCTAAAACTCTTCCACAAATACTCTCTAAATCTCTTACACTCTACTTTGAACCAAACAGTTTTTTGTTTCTCTTAAGTTTGTACTCTTTGGACCATTGGATAATAAACCGGTCAGAGATTGTTCGTGTCTTGTTTGGGTGATTCTCACCATTTTCTACACACACCTGAGTACTAACACCACTCACAAAGATTTGTTCTTGTCCAGTTCACTCATCACACACTTCTCACACTCGTTTATACTCTTTACCCGCTGGACAATAGCAAAACAAATATGGAGAAGATGGAGCATCAACACTACAAGACTATCATGATTTCAGCTACCTTAAAGGGGGCTAATTACCTCACCTGGTCAATATTGGCTAGGACTGCACTTGGAGGAAAAGGCTTATGGGGGCATGTCACGGCAAGTGAAGCACCAAAGCAAACCAGCCAAGGAGCTGATGGCAAGGAGGTTGTCGAGATAGAAGAAGGCAAATGGAAACAAGAGGATCTCATGGTGCTGTCTATCCTACAAGGCTCACTTGACACACCAATCATGGAGGCTTACTCTCACTGTGTGACAGCAAAACAACTTTGGGATACACTACAAAAAGTCTAAGGCAACACTTCAAACCTCACAAGAATCTTTGAAGTGAAGCGAGCTATAAACAACCTCCACCAAGAAGAGATGGACATTACCAAGCACCTTGGCAAGTACAGCCAGCTCTGGTCAGAACTTGAGATGTTAAGGCCAAGCACCACTGATCCTACTATCCTTGAAGAGAGGCGTGAGCAAGATAAAGTGTTTGGATTGCTCCTTACACTCAATCCAAGCTTCAATGACCTTCTCAAACACATTCTTAGGTCCAAGGAACTACCCAGCTATGATGAAGTGTGCTCTCAGCTCCAAAAAGAGGTAGGCTCAGATGGCTTATTTGGTGGGAAAAGTGAGCTATCCATTGCTCACAAGGCTGAGAAGATGGAGGCTCCAGCAGCTAACAAAAATTTCTACAAGCCGGGTGGTGATAGGTATGGTGGAGAAAGGCGTCCAGGCATGTGTGAGCATTGCAAAAGACCGGGTCACACTAAGAACAACTGTTGGACTCTCCATCCACACCTCAGACCTGTTGAGTTATGGTAATAAATATGAGATGAGAGGTTAACATTTAGAGAAGAGAAGATGGGTTTATGTTGGTGTGTTCAAGAATTACCATGGTAAAAATAAGAGTTACCATGGTAACCCAGTTAAAGAAGGTAAAGAGTGATCCGCAAGAAATGAAGTGAAGGTTCTACTTGAGTGAGAAGGTGTGACTAGTGTTCAGATAAGCAAGGGGTGTTGTGCCGTTTATGAATAAGGGGCAGAAGCCACTTTACCTTTACAGGCTGGAAAGGCTGGAAAGGATCAAGTCAAGATGCCTTTGGCATCAACCGTGTGAGCTCTCCCCACCAAACATTTGAAATAGGCGCGCCTCCTCTCCTTGACTTCACATGCTTGGCTACTTCTCCTTATGACTTTTTAAACACGGAAACCCTTAAGCTCTAAGCTATATATGTTGTAATCTCTCATGAATATAATACTAAGCAATCTTTGAGTCTCTTTACTCTCTTGGTTACTATTGAATCTCAAAGTTATTATTCACCTAATCTCTCTTTATCTCTTCGTTCTCTCTTGAATCTTTCTCTAATCTCATTCTCTTGCTCATAAATCCTCTAACCCTCTAAAAATAACATGGTTTCAGAGCCAGGTTAGAGGATTTTTGGGTCTTTTCTTTTGTGTTCTTATTTTTTCGGGTTTGTGTTCTTGAGTATTCTTTGGGTTTGGCGAGTTCAAGCTTGTTTCTTTTGTTGATTCAAGCTAAGTCTGGGTTGTTCCTGTGGAGATCTAAGCTCTGTGTGTATTCTTCTATTCTCGTGTGACTTTGTCTCAAAGATCCAAGCTTTTGCAAGTAAGATGGAGAGTGGGATGAAGATGAAGGTTCCGCTGGTTCTTAAAAGAGGAAACTACCTCTTGTGGTCTAGGCTGGTTAAGACGGCTGTGGGAAGTAAGGGTTTGTGGAGTCATATCACCTCTGGACTGGCTCCAAAGCTCATTACTCATGGAGATGATGGTGAAGAAGTCACCACAGCTGATGAAGATAAGTGGGAGCAAGAAGACTTGTTGGTGCTCTCGGTTCTTCAAGGGTCTTTGGACCAATCAATCTTGGAAGCTTATAGTTACTGTACTAAAGCCAAGGAGCTATGGGAAACACTCAAGAAGGTGTATGGAAACACTTCTAATCTGAGTAGGGTCTTTGAAGTGAAGCATGCTATTAACACTTTGGTTCAAGAAGATAGGGAGTTCACTAAGCATCTTGGAAGGTTCCGGGCATTGTGGTCTGAGTTAGAGATGTTGAGGCCAAGTACCAATGATGAGGATGAGCTGATAGAGAGGCGTGAGCAAGACAAGGTCTTTGGCCTTCTCCTCACCTTGAATCCGGCTTACAATCGTCTTGTGAAGCACATCTTGAGGTCTGAGAAGCTCCCTTCTCTTGAGGATGTATGCGGTCAGATACAAAAGGAGGATGGGTCTATTGGGTTATTTGGTGGAAGCAAAGGTGATCTTACCTTGGCTAATCCTGCTAAAGATGAAGGTGAGTTAGTGAATCAAGAAGCATCTGAAGCAAACAAAGACGGATACCACAACAAGTATGAGGAGAGGAGGTATGAGGATAGGAGGTTCAATGGAACTTGTGATCATTGCAAGAAGCATGGTCATCAGAAAAGCCAATGCTGGATCTTTCATCCTCATCTTAAGCCGGCCAAGTTCCTGAAAGAGAGAGATGCTAAGGCCAACATCTCGGAGGGAAATGGAGCTGGTACAAGCAAGGCAAGCATGGGAGAGGGTCAAGAGTCAAGTAATGGGAAGTCACTGGTGGCTTACAACCAAGGTGGGCAAGAGTATCTCCGGAAGTCTGACCTTGATGCTCTCATCAAACTCTTCAAGGATAACGGTATCCCTAAAGCTCTTTCTTATAATGCTTGCAAGATTGAACATAGTGCGAACCTTAGGCTTGCTAGGAATGATCTTGAGATTGATAAATGGGCTAGATCACCTAGTATTCTTTGTAACAATGCTAGTGAGATGTTTAAACCTTTAGTTGTTGATTCTGGAGCCTCACACCACATGATAAGTGATAATTGTTTGATAAGGAACATTGAACCAACTAGTGGAAATGTCATGATAGCAAATGGTGATAAGATACCCATAAGAGGTATAGGAAATCTAAGGTTGTTTAACAAGGATTCTAAAGCTTTTTATATACCTGAATTTGCATCCAAATTACTTTCAGTTAAGAAATGCACTAATGACTTGCAATGCAATGTCATACTCACTCCTTATGATTTCAAGTTTCAGGATATTAAGAGCCACAAAGTGATCGGAAATGGAGTAACCAAAGGAGATTTATATTTACTTGAAGCTCTTGCTCCAGTTTCTGATTCAAGTTTTTCTTTTAGTTATATGTTGAATAAAAATGCATTATGGCATGCTAGACTTGGTCATCCTCATGTTAGAGCATTAAACCTTATGTTACCAGGTGTTTATTTTGAAAATGATAAGTGTGAAGCTTGCATTTTAGGCAAGCATTGTAAAACTGTTTTCACAAAGTCTACTACTACCTATGATAAGTGTTTTGATTTAATTCATTCTGATGTTTGTACTGCACCTTACTTATCTAGGGAGAATCATAAGTACTTTGTGACATTCATTGATGAAAAATTTAAATACACCTGGTTAACACTCATACCATCTGAAGATAGAGTCCTTGATGCATTTAGAAACTTTCAATCTTATGTGACTAACCATTATCATGCCAAGATTAAAATTTTTAGATCAGATAATGGAGGGGAGTTCACAAGTCATGCATTCAAGGCTCATCTCAATCAACATGGCATTCTCCATCAGACAAGTTGTCCATATACTCCACAACAGAATGGTGTAGCTGAAAGGAAGAATATGAATCTCATGGAGGTTGCCCGTTCAATGATATTCCAAGCAAATGTACCCAAGAAGTTCTGGAGTGATGTTGTGGTTACTGCTTGTTACCTTATCGACCGTACACCCACCAGAGTCCTCAAGGATCAGGCTCCTTTTGAAGTTCTCAACAAGACCAAGCCAGTCCTTGACTACTACAATGCACAAGCTGTTAAACATCCTTCTCAAGCTGTATGCTCTTTTGCTAAGTTTCCGGATGAGCATTGTATGTTTGTTGAGAGCTTGGATGAGAACCAGGTGCCAAGAAGTTATGAGGAGGCTGTTCAAGACAAGGAATGGAGAGAAGTTGTGGCCAATGAATCTGGAGCTATGATAAGAAATGATACTTGGTATGAAAGTAATCTCCCAAAGGGTAAGAAGGCTGTAACTAGTAGGTGGATCTATACCATCAAGTTCTTGCCTAATGGGAAGATAGAGAGAAAGAAGGCCAGACTTGTAGCAAGGGGGTTTACTCAAACTTATGGTGAAGACTACATTGATACCTTTGCGCCTGTTGCCAAGCTCCATACCATTAGAATTGTGTTGTCCTTGGCTGTGAATCGTGAATGGGGTTTATGGAAAATGGATGTGAAGAATGTTTTTCTCCTAGGGGAGCTTGAAGATGAAGTGTACATGCATCCTCCTCCGGGTCTAGATCACTTGGTGAAACCAGGGAATGTGTTGAGGTTGAAGAAGGCTATATATGGTCTTAAGCAGTCACCAAGAGCTTGGTACAACAACCTAAGTACCACCTCGAATGGGAGAGGCTTTAGAAAATCTGAACTTGATCACACCCTCTTCACTCTCACCACTCCATCAGGTATTGTTGTCCTCTTGGTTTATGTTTATGATATCATCATAACCGAGAGTGACAAGGAAGGTATACAAGCTACTAAAGACTTTCTCAAATCTGTATTGGATATTAAAGATTTGGGAGAGATGAAATACTTCCTTGGAATTGAGATATGTAGATCCAAGGAAGGCTTATTCATGTCCCAAAGGAAATACACACTTGATCTTTTGAAAGATGTAGGTAAGCTTGATGGCAAGACATCTAGGATGCCTATGGAGGATGGGTATAAGGTCCTACGTGAGGGGGAGATTGAGGATAGCAAACCTTTCAAGGAACCAAAGCTTTATTGGAAGCTAGTTGGTAAGCCTATCTACTTAACCATTACTCGTCCTGATATATGTTTTGCTGTGAATCAGGTGAGCCAGCATATGCAAGTGCCAAAGGAGCATCATTGGGGAATGGTGAACCGGCTCTTGATGTATCTAAATGGGAAAAGAAGTCTTGGTGTATGGATGGGGTGTAATGAGAGTACTGAAGTGGTTGGATTCTGTGATGTGGATTGGGCTGGTGATAGAGCTGATAGAAGATCAACCACAGGCTATTGTACATTCATTGGAGGCAACTTGGTTACATGGAAGAGTAAGAAGCAGAAGGTAGTTTCTTGTTCAAGTGCAGAAGCTGAGTTTAGGGCCATGTTAAACCTCACAAACGAGCTAGTATGGATCAAGGGCATACTGAAGCATTTAGAGATTGATCAAGCCACCCCAATGACAATGCATTGTGACAACCAAGCAGCAATACATAAAGCCAGCAACTCAGTCTTTCATGAGAGGACCAAGCACATAGAAGTCGACTGTCATAAGGTGAGACAGATGATGGTACTTGGAGTGATTCTACCTTGCTTCACAAGGAGTAAGGATCAGTTAGCAGATGTGTTCACCAAAGCAGCAAGCCAAAAGACTGTGGAGTCCATCCACACTAGGTTGGGACTCATAGATCTTTCTGTGCCCAGCTAATCCCCTTGCAATGGGGTCTTTACTCTTTTCCTTATCAAGGTTTTATCCCTAAGGACTCAAGGGTTTTCTTTGGTAAGGTTTTTAATGAGGAAGACCTCATTGCACTTCCTAGCTAGACTTGTTTCACATGGTCTAGCTTGAGGGAGAGTGTTGAGTTATGGCAATAAATATGAGATGAGAGGTTAACATTTAGAGAAGAGAAGATGGGTTTACGTTGGTGTGTTCAAGAATTACCGTGGTAAAAATAAGAGTTACCATGGTAACTCAGTTAAAGAAGGTAAAGAGTGATCCGCAAGAAAGGAAGTGAAGGTTCTACTTGAGTGAGAAGGTGTGACTAGTGTTCAGATAAGCAAGGGGTGTTGTGACCATTTATGGATAAGGGGAAGAAGCCACTTTACCTTTACAGGCTGGAAAGGCTGGAAAGGATCAAGTCAAGATGCCTTTGGCATCAACCGTGTGAGCTCTCCCCACCAATCATTTGAAATAGGTGTGCCTCCAGTCCTTGACTTCACATGCTTGGCTACTTCTCTTTATGACTTTTTGTACACGGAAACCCTTAAGCTCTAAGCTATATATGTTGTAATCTCTCATCAATTTAATACTAAGCAATCTTTGAGTCTCTTTACTCTCTTGGTTACTATTGAATCTCAAAGCTATTATTCACCTAATCTCTCTTAATCTCTTCGTTCTCTCTTGAATCTTTCTCTTATCTCATTCTCTTGCTCATAAATCCTCTAACCCTCTAAAAATAACATGACCCTCCTCAGGACAGAAATTTGGTCAAGGCAAGGCGCATGAAGCAAAAGCTCAAGATGTGCAGCGCTTAGGAGAAGATGGGAGAGCTATGGTCTCAGTCACTCACACTGGTGGATCCACATCTCAGACGACTTCTCAACTCACCAATGATGATGCCTTCATCCGAAAATCTGACATTGAGGCTTTGATAAAATCACTCAATGCCAACTCTAGTAACATAGATAAGAATGCGCATAATGCTTTAAGTTCTAACATTGCTAGGGCTTTAATAATTGATTCAGGAGCCTCCCATCACATGATTAGGGACTCTAGATTAATTAACAATGTTCAATCTGCCTTAGGAAATGTTACAACTGCAAATGGTGATAGGGTTCCCATTGAGGGCATAGGCGATATAAAGCTGTTTGATAAAGAATCTAAAGCACTTTATATGCCTACTTTTACTTCTAATTTACTTTCAGTAAAAAGAGCCACTACTGATCTTAATTTTCATGTTATATTTAGCCCTAATGAGGTTCATTTAGGATATTGAGACAAGTAAAATGATTGGGAAGGGTGTGAGCAAAGAAGATCTCTATTTGCTAGAAGACACCAAGCTTAGATCAGATTTACATTCAGCCTTTAATTCTGCTTCTATGTTAGCTTCTGATGTATTGTGGCATGGTAGATTAGGCCATCCTCACTCTCGTGCTTTAGGATTAATGTTGCCTAATCTTTCTTTTAAAAAGGACACTTGTGAGGCTTGTATCCTAGGCAAACATTACAAGACTGTTTTCACTAAATCATCTACTATTTATGAGCATTGCTTTGATCTAGTTCACTCAGATGTTTGGACTGCCCCTTGTGTATCTAGAGAAAACCATAAATATTTTTTGACCTTTATAGATGAAAAATCTAAGTATAGTTGGCTAACCTTAATACAATCTAAAGATAGAGTATTAGAAGCTTTTATGAACTTTCAATGCTATGTCACTAACCACTTTAATGCCAAGATGAAAATATTTAGGTCAGATAATGGAGGGGAATACACAAGTCATGCTTTCAAAAACCATCTCGCAAAACATGGACTCATCCACCAAACTAGTTGCCCATATACACCACAACAAAATGGAGTGGCTGAGAATAAAAATCGACATCTCATGGAAGTGGCAAGAAGCATGATGTTTAATACCAGTGTGCCAAAGAAGTTTTGGGGTGATGCTGTGGTCACATCAAGCTATCTAATCAATAGAATAAAATGTTTGAGAATTAAGCTTAAGTATTGAGGAAAGTATGAGAGATTGAGTGTTTATGTGAAAATGTATAAGAGAATCATGATGAATTTAGAGAGTGTATGACTGAAATTCGTGTGTTAATTATAACAGAGAGTATACAAGAGCTTTTATAGTGAGACAATTAGGTTTGGACTAGTCTTAGCTACTATTCCAAGCATGTGGAGTCAAGGTAGAAAATGCTTGAACTCATGACTTGTGTACTCACCTCCATTATCTGACCTGAAAATCTTAACCTTAGCTTGATAATGGTTAGTCACATATGCATGAAAGTTCCTAAATGCATCAATCACCCTATCCTTTGTAGGTATTAAAGTTAACCAGGTGTATTTAGATTTTTCATCAATGAAAGTTACAAAGTATTTAAAATTA
>CAKOAT010759598.1:81385-143886 GCA_932364175.1 Eruca vesicaria subsp. sativa | reverse complement strand
ACTCAAAAGATTGTTAGTAAATTCAGGCATATATAAAGCTTTAGAATCTCTATTAAACAATCTTAAGGTACCAATACCTCTAATAGGAATTTTATCACCATTTGCAATTAACACATTACCATTGGCGGGTTCTAAGTTCTTGATTAAGCTAGTATCACTTATCATATGGTGAGTAGCACCAGAATCAATTATAAGAGGTGTAGTTATGTTTTCAGCCTTATGACAAAGTATACTAGGTGATTTGAAAGTGATAAGAGGTTCATTCAGCCTATTAGCATTCTCTATATCATTTTCATTCATCCTAGAAATACTAGACCAAATATAAGATTCATTTGCTTTACTAGTGAGTAAGGAAGCACCATAAGAGTTAGCAATGATATTACCATTATCTTTGAGCATCTTGATAAGATCCTCAATGTCCGACCTCCTTATGTAATCATTGGCATTGCCACTGGTGCTTGAAGAACCTCCCGGACCTGTGTAAGCCACCATAGACTTGCTCTCACTCACTTCCTTGCCATCATCACTAGCCGCTTTACTTGTACCAGCTCCATTAGAACCCTCAGCATTATTGGCTCTCCCATCCTTGTCTTTTAGGAACTTGGCTGGCTTTAGATGAGGGTGGAGTATCCAGCACTGGCTCTTCTTGTGCCCATACTTCTTACACTGATAACACGTTCCATTGAACCTGCCTTCATACCTTCTCTCCTCATTTCTCCCATAAGCCGCCTTGTTAGCTTGAATACCATCACCTTGAGCTTCCTGAACTGCTTGACTTGCCAATATGAGATTACCCTTGTTCCCAAACAATCCAATAGACCCTTGCTCCTTTTGTATCTGTGCGCACACATCTTCCAAGCATGGAAGCTTCTCAGCCCTCAAAATGTGCTTAATGAGGCCATTGTAAGCCGGATTGAGAGTGAGAAGAAGTCCAAAGACTTTGTCTTGCTCACGCCTCTCAATCAACTCCTCTTCATCCGTGGTACTTGGCCTAAGCATCTCTAGCTCAGACCATAGAGCTCTAAACTTCCCCAAGTGCTTGGTGGACTCCACATCTTCTTGAATCAACTCATTGATATCTTTCTTCACTTCAAACACCCGGCTTAAATTAGAGACATTCCCATACACCTTCTTCAGTGTCTCCCAAAGGTCTTTTGCTCTTGTGCAGTAGCTGTATGCTTCAAGGATAGGCTGATCTAGTGACCCTTGCAACACGGAAAGAACCAACAGATCATCTTGCTCCCATTTTTCATCATCCGTAGTGATGACTTCCTCATCNAGGTCTTTTGCTCTTGTGCAGTAGCTGTATGCTTCAAGGATAGGCTGATCTAGTGACCCTTGCAACACGGAAAGAACCAACAGATCATCTTGCTCCCATTTTTCATCATCCGTAGTGATGACTTCCTCATCACTCTCTTGGGTAATCCTCTTTGGAGCTTCACCAGATGTGATATGACCCCAAAGACCTTTACTCCCCAAAGCAGTCTTCACTAACCGTGACCACAACAAGTAGTTACTTCCCTTTAAAGTAACCGGAACCTTCATCTTCATACCACTCTCCATATCTAGCCGCTTAACCTCCAAAGCTTGCTAAAGACATAAACTTTGAGATGAACCACCAGAGATACCCTCACCTCAAGACTTCACACACAGAACAACACCTCTTCAAGACCACACACACCTCGGACCAACCAAACACACCTCAAAGATTCAAACTTTTTCAAACGAACAAATCTTAGAACACAAGTAACCGAACAAAGAACTCAGATTATGCCTAACCTGGCTCTAATACCATAATGTTTTAGTAGTAATCTAAGTCTAGAAAGAGATTAGGAAGAGATTAAGAGAGAAAGAAAGAGATTCGGAGTAGATTAGGCAAAGTAATGACTAGTAACTTGAGATCTGAATAGTAACTTAGTCTAGAGAGAAGAGAGACTCAAACCTTGCTTGTTATTAATTACTCAAGTGTTACACATATATATAGGAGGGGAGACAAGGGTTTTCGTGTACAGAAATGGTCAAGAGAAGCATGTGAAGTCAATAGACCAAAGGCGCGCCTGTTTGAATGTGTGGGGGAGAAAGCTCACATGCTTGATACTTTCAGCATCTTGACTAGATGCTCTTGCTTCCTTTCCAGCCTTGGACAGCCTGTAAAGGTAAGCAATACCTCTCCTTATCTCTTCAACGGTCGACTCCTTTCCATCCGCGACCAAACCCTTTCTTTCATTTAGTAACTTTCCCTCCTCTTTTACTTGCTTGACACTTCACTCCTTTTACCATGGTAACTCTTATTTTTACCATGGTAACTTTATTTTTACCATAACTCAACAACTAGGTTGCCTCCTATGAATGTGCAGTAGCCTGTAGTAGATCTTCTATCCACTCTATCACCAGCCCAATCAGCATCACAGTATCCTACAATCTTAGTGTTCTTGTTGCATCCCATCCATACACCTTGGCCCGGAGCTTCTCTTAAGTATCTTAGGAGCCTTTCTACCATGTTCCAATGGTGTACTTTGGGATTTTGCATATGCTGGCTAGCCTGGTAAAAGGTTATCAGAGCTCAAGGCATATGCTTGAGTGATGAACACAAAGATGAAGATGAATGAGACTTAGAATGAAATGAGATGGTAAGAGAGACTGATGGAAGTGTTTGCGTGAGAGACTAAAGGAGATTAAGAGAGACTTTGTAACAAGAGAATAAGAACCAGAGATTTGTGTAACAAGAGACTAAGAGATTATAGTAACCAAGACTAGAGATTTAAGAACAAAGTATATGAAGAAGAGAGACTCTCTCAGCTTAAGAAACCAAACTCGACAATACAAATGAATATAAAGAAGAGAATCAGATACAAGACTTTCAACATTACTATGCAAAGCATGTGAAGTCATAAAGAAGAGGAGCCTTTTGTTTGAATTGCTTGGACCAGCTTTCTCACACGCTTTGGACTAGTAAAGGGAGGCGTGGCTGCTCCTTGTGGTCTTCTTTTGGACAGTCCAAGACAGGCTGTGTTTGACCAAGGGAGCTGAGGATAAGCTTTTGCCTTATCCTTACACGGATCACTCCAAAGGCATCTTGCCTAGATGCTCCAAAGATCCTTTGCGGATTGCTTTCGTCTTGCTTAGGTTCAAACACTCCTTTCTTCATGACTTGAGACCCAAGGCACCATGAGTTGTACGGATTCTTTGGCCGTACACTTCAGACCCTATTTTTGCACAAGTCTTCAAATGAGGTTTAAGGGCAATTGGTGAAGTTTTGGACTAGCCATGTTCGTACAGTCCGTACCATCCGTACGGCTGTCCGTACATGCTTCACCCTAACATTGCACCAACTCCCTAAACCTACTAAACACTTCCCACAGCTTCTATCTTCAATGTGAATAGCTCTTGTATCTTTATTTAGCTCTATAATAGCTTCTGAACACTCCTTGGTCTTGTTAAGACTTCTTAAGGAGTTTCACCCTATATTTGCTCATAACCATAGGTGATCTCTTTTCTCACTTAGGTTTAACACCTGGTTCACGGCAAAGGAGATGTCTGGTCTTGTGATCGTCAAGTAGATCAGCTTCCCCACCATTCTTCTATAGAGTTTGAAGTCTTCAAAAGGCTTATCCTCAAACTCCCCCTCACGCAAGATCTTATAGCCTTCTTCTAGAGGTGTCTTGGCTGCTCTTCCTCCAAGTTCACCTGCCTCATTCAATAGGTCAAATGTGTACTTCCTTTGAGATAGAAACAAGCCTTCTTTGGATCGGCAAATTTCTATTCCTAGGAAGTACTTTAGTTCACCTAAATCTTTAATATCAAATGAACATTTAAGATAAGCTTTGGTGGAGATAATACCTTCCTTGTCATTTCCAGTGATGATTATGTCATCAACATATATTAGAATTACCACTATACCTTGCTGGCTTGTGAGAGTGAAGAGTCTGTGGTCTGCTTCTGACTTTACAAACCCTTTTCCATTGAGGGTTGAGCTGAGCTTGTGATATCAAGCTCTAGGTGATTGTTTTAGACCATAGATTGCCTTCTTGAGTCTTAAGACATTTCCGGCTTCACCATGTGCTCTAGTCCAGGTGGTGGTCTCATATAGACTTCATCTTCCAATTCTCCTTGCAAGAAAGCATTCTTGACATCCATTTGCCATAGATCCCATTCCAAGTTCACTGCCACTGAAAGTATGATCCGGATGGTATGGAGTTTGGCCACTGGTGCAAATGTGTCAAGATAGTCTTCTCCATAGACTTGNTTTGCCATAGATCCCATTCCAAGTTCACTGCCACTGAAAGTATGATCCGGATGGTATGGAGTTTGGCCACTGGTGCAAATGTGTCAAGATAGTCTTCTCCATAGACTTGGGTGTACCCTCTTGCCACCAGTCTTGTTTTCTTCCTTTCTGGTTTTCCATTTGCTAGGTATTTGATGGTAAAGAGCAGCATACTGGTCACGGCCTTCTTGCCCTTAGGTAGCTCAGCTTCAAACCATGTATCATTCTTTATCATGCACCAATCTCATCTCCTACTGATGCTCTCCATTCTTCATCCTCCATTGCTTCTTGATAAGACTTTGGGATGAATCCTTGATCCAGGTTGCTTATAAAGACTTGGTGTTGTTGTGGAAATGTTGCCATTGAGCACAATGCTTGAATCGGATGAGCAACCACATTGCCATTGAAGTACACTCTGGTGTTGATCCAGTTGTGTGGATCTCTTCTCACTCTGGTGCTCCTTCTCAAGGGTTGTATCTATTGCTCCTCCTCTTGTTCCTCATGGTCATATTCCTCTCTTGTTTGATCTTGAACATCTCTGGTTCCATCTTGATCATGAGATACTGTATCCGGTTCATCTTGTTGATCCTCTTGGGTCATGGATTCAGGTGAGTTGCCCCCCCCCCTCAGGATCAGGATGGACAGGATCCTGACTGCCTTCAGCTTCTTGTGTGTTTGTAGTTACCGGGTTGGTAGTGGTGGACCGTGGAGCTTCACTAGGTTGTGGTGTGGTAATGCCCAAACTTTCAAAAATGGTTCTCAGGTTGTGTGCTCTATCCGTGGAGCCTTGGGACAGGTCTTGTAGGTTTTCCCAATTCTTTTCTCTATAGTATCCTTCTGACTCCACAAACTTGACATCCCTTGAGACCATGACTCTTCTCAGCTCTGGTATGTAGCATTTGTAGCCTTTCTACGTGTGGGAATAACCAAGAAACATGCCTTTGACACTCTTAGCATCCAGTTTACTTCTTTGTTCTCCTGGTGTCAAAACATAGCCCACACACCCAAACACACGTAAGTGATCAATAGGTGGTTCAAGCTTGTTCATTACCTGAAATGGTGAGATGTCTTTAAGGACTTTGGTTGGTATCCTATTGATGAGATAGCATGCGGCCACAACTGCATCACCCCAAAACCTTTTGGGAACATGTGTGTGGAACATCATGCTTCTTGCAACCTCCGTTAGGTGGCGATTCTTCCTCTCGGCCACTCCATTTTGTTGTGGTGTGTATGGGCAGCTTGTCTGATGGATAATTCCATGTTTTTCTAAGTAGTTTTTGAAGGCATAACTAGTATACTCCCCACCATTATCAGACCTGAAAATCTTAATCTTGGAGTTAAAATGATTAGTTACATAGCTCTGAAAGTTTATAAAGGCTTCTAAAACTTTATCTTTACTTTGTTTAATGTGATCCAAGTATATTTTCATTTTTCATCTATAAAGGTCACAAAATACTTATGGTTTTCTCTAGAGACACAAGGTGCAGTCCATACATCAGAGTGAACTAGATCAAAGCACTTTTCATAGATAGTTAAAGACTTAGGAAACACTGACTTGCAATGTTTGCCAAGAATACAAGCCTCACAACTTTCATTTTTAAAATCAAGATGAGGTAACATGAGTCCTAGTGCACGAGAATGAGGGTGGCCTAATCTAGCATGCCAAAGTACATCATTAGCTAAAACAAAAGCAGAATTAAAAGCACAAGATAAGTTTGGTCTAGGCTTGGTGTCTTCAAGTAAATAAATCTCTCCTTTGCTCACACCTTTGCCCAGCAGCTTACTGGTCTTAATATCCTGAAAGCACAACTCATTAGGACTAAAAATCACATTGCAATTCAAGTCATTAGTTGCTCTCTTGACAGATAATAAATTTGATGTGAAACTAGGCATATATAGAGCTTCAGATTCTTTGTTAAATTGGTTCAAGTTACCTACTCACTCAATGGGAATTCTATCACCATTAGCTATCAATACATTTCCTAGGGCCGGTTTGACATTGTTAATAAGCTGAGCATCTCTAATCATGTGATGGGATGCTCCTGAGTCAATTACCAAGGGACTAGAGAATGTAGATGCATCATGTGATGGGATGCTCCTTGGACCTTAGTATGTGCTTTAGGACATCATTGAAGCTTGGGTGAAGTGTGAACAACAATCCAAAGACTTTGTCTTGCTCACGCCTTTCTTCAAGAACACTAGGGTCAGTGGTGCTTGGTCTCAGCATCTCAAGCTCTGACCAAAGCTGGCTTTACTTCCCTAGATGATTGGTGAAGTCCATCTCCTCTTAATGCAAGTTGTTGATGGCCCTCTTCACCTCAAAGATCCGGGTCAGGTTTGATGTGTTTCCATAAACCTTTTGAAGGGTTTCCCACAGTTGCTTTGCGGTTTCACAGTGGGAATATGACTCCATAATGGGAGTATCAAGTAAGCTTTGGAAGATAAACAATACCATGAGATCCTCTTGTTCCCATTTGTCATTGTCCACCTCTACAACCTCCGTGCCGTCAGCTCCTTGGGTGATTTGCTTTGGTGCCTCACTTGTGGTGATGTGCTTCCATAAGCCTCGTCCTCCAAGAGCAGTCTTCGCCAATCTTGACCAGGTAATGTAGTTGGCTCCTTTTAGAGTAGCCGGAATCATGAGGGGTTTGTGCAGCTGATAATCCATCTTCTCCATCTTCTTCTTGCTTTTGTCTAGTGGGTAATAGGGTGAATCAGGAGTAAATGAAGTGAAACTTGTTTAGACAGGAGCAAAGAAGTGAAACAAGATTTATAGAGCTTGTAGATAGGAGAAGAAAGAGAGAATCAACCAAGTGAAAGTCAAGAACAAGGTTCGGCCAGAGTATTGTCCACTTGTCAAAGGGTGTTCTTGAGCTGAAACAAGATTTTAATCGGTTTAAATGAAAGAGTGAGGTGAGTAGAGTAATTGTGCGGAAGTGTTTAAGGAAATCAGGAGCTTAAAGCTCTGATACCATGAAAGTAAATGAAGAACAAGGATGAACAATGTGAAGAACAAGTGAGAGAGTGAGAGTGAGAGTGAGAGTGAGTTGGATCCGTAAAGGAGGAAGAGAGTGAAGTGAGGAAACTATTTTCCTTAATTAATTCTGTTTTCTTTAAATCATATATATAGGCAAGATTCCTAAGAAACTAAATGACTAAACTAATATCAGCTAGTACATACAATAAGACTAAACTATGTTGGTCTGACCGAGGATAGTGACTGCTCATAAACGGTCCATCCTTAAGTAGAACATGTGATCTTTACTATAAACAATTCTTCCTTCTTGTCTCCTTTCATTCCAACGGTCGGCTCCTCTCCGTGAGGTTTAAACTCAGCAAACTTCCCTCAGTGCCGTGTCTTCTAAGTCACTCTAGGTCAGAGGAGGAAGCCTTGAGGTACAAGTTAGTCCGTACACTTGTACGACCAGACAAGAAACTTCTTATCCAAGGTAAGTCATCTCTTGGTTAGTTCCAATACAGATTCAGATTTCACAAACCCTCTCCCATTCAAGGTTGTGCTCAGCTTATGGTACCACGCCTTTGGGGATTTTTTTAAGCCATAGATAGCTTTCTGTAGCCTCAAGACATTTTTGGGTTTTACCATGCCTTCCATACCAGGTGGTGGTCTCATGTATACTTCATCTTCAAGTTCTCCTTGTAGAAATGCATTCTTGACATCGTTTTGCAAGAGATCCCACTGTAAATTCACGGCAAGAGATAGGAGAATCCTGATGGTGTGGAGCTTGGCCACATGTGCAAATGTCTCAAGATAATCTTCTCCATACACTTGATTGTAACCTCTTGCTACAAGTCTGGTTTTCTTTCTCTCTGGCTTACCATTGGCCAGGTATTTGATGGTAAACAAGAGCATGCTTGTCACTGCCTTCTTGCCTTTGGGAAGTTATGTTTCAAACCAGTTTCCATTCTTGATCATAGCACCTATCTCGTCTCCTACAGAATCTCTCCACTCATCTATCTCCATTGCTTCCTCATATGTTGTTGGAATGAACTCTTGGTCCACACTTGTCATGAACGCCTGGTGGTCAGTAGGGAATTGAGCAAGAGAACATATTGCTTGAGTAGGATGAGCAACAGCTTGTGAGTTGAAATACACTCTTGTATTGACCCAATTTGATGAAGGATGCCTCAGTTTAGTGTTCCTTCTCAAAGGTTGGACAGTTTCTTCAGGTGTTGTAGCCTCATTATCCGTAGTGATCTCCACTACCCACTGATCCTTCTGGTTGCTCATGATGCTCTTCTTGATGATGAGACACTGAGCTTTCTGGTTGTGGCTCAGTTTGATTGTTGCTCTTCCAAGTAACCAAATTACCTCCAATGAAGGTGCAATATCCATTAGTAGACCTCCTATCTACTCCATCTCCAGCCCAATCTGCATCACAATACCCAACAATCTCGGTGATCTTGTTGCAGCCTAGCCAAACTCCTTGTCCTGGCGCCTCTCTTAGGTATCTTAGGATTCGTTCCACCATATTCCAATGGTACATGTTTGGTGCTTGCATATATTTACTGACTTGGTTCACAGCAAAGCACACATCCGGCCTTGTGATGGTTAGGTAGATCAGCTTTCCCACCATTCTCCAATAGTTTCTCACATCACCATATGGCTTCTCTTCAATCTCCCCCTCATGCATCACTTTGTAACCTTCTTCTAGTGGGGTTTTGGCTGTTCTTCCTCCTAGATCACCAGCCTCCTTTAGTAGGTCCAGGGTGTACTTTCTTTGGGACAAGAACAGTCCCTCTTTGGATCTACACATCTCAATTCCCAAGAAGTACTTTAGCTCTCCCAAGTCTTTGATGTCAAAGGTAGCTTTGAGGAAAGCTTTGGTTGATGCAATCCCATCCTTGTTACTGCCAGTGATAATTATATCATCAACATAGATCAAGATGACAATGATTCCTTCATTGCTGGTGAGAGTGAAGAGTGTATGATCAGACTCAGATTTCACAAACCCTCTCCCATTCAAGGTTGTGCTCAGCTTATGATACCACGCTCTTGGGGATTGTTTTAAGCCATAGATAGCTTTCCGTAGCCTCAAGACATTTTCGGGTTTTATCATGCCTTCCATACCAGGTGGTGGTCTCATGTATACTTCATCTTCAAGTTCTCCTTGTAGAAATGCATTCTTGACATCCATTTGCCAGAGATCCCACTGTAAATTCACGGCAAGAGATAGGAGAATCCTGATGGTGTGGAGCTTGGCCACAGGTGCAAATGTCTCAAGATAATCTTCTCCATACACTTGAGTGTAAACTCTTGCTACAAGTCTGGTTTTCTTTCTCTCTGGCTTACCATTGGCCAGGTATTTGATGGTAAACAAGAGCATGCTTGTCACTGCCTTCTTGCCTTTGGGAAGTTCTGTTTAAAACCAGGTTCTATTCTTGATCATAGCACCTATCTCGTCTCCTACAGAATCTTTCCACTCATCTATCTCCATTGCTTCCTCATATGTTCTTGGAATGAACTCCTGGTCCACACTTGTCATGAACGCCTGGTGGTCAGTAGGGAATTGAGCTAGAGAACATGTTGCTTGAGTAGGATGAGCAACAGCTTGTGAGTTGAAATACACTCTTGTATTGACCCAATTTGATGAAGGATGCCTCAGTTTAGTGTTCCTTCTCAAAGGTTGGACAGTTTCTTCAGGTGTTGTAGCCTCATTATCCGTAGTGATCTCCACTACCCACTGATCCTTTTGGTTGCTCATGATGCTCTTCTTGATCATGAGACACTGAGCTTTCTGGTTGTGGCTCAGTTTTATTCTTGCTCTTCCAAGTAACCAAATTACCTCCAATGAAGGTGCAATATCCAGTAGTAGACCTCCTATCTACTCCATCTCCAGCCCAATCTGCATCACAATACCCAACAATCTCGGTGATCTTGTTGCAGCCTAGCCAAACTACTTGTCCTGGCGCCTCTCTTAGGTATCTTAGGATTCGTTCCACCATATTCCAATGGTACATGTTTGGTTCTTGCATATGTTGACTGACTTGGTTCACAGCAAAGCACACATCCGGCCTTGTGATGGTTAGGTAGATCTGTAAGACCCAAACCCGGCTGTCCAGGCCGCGGTCGAAGCCTCACGTAGCTCGGTCCTCTTCCGGACCGAACCTCTAAATTATTTTGCCTTTTATTTATAATATCGCCCATAGGCAAGGGCCAAATTAGATCTTAGCTTAAGACTATCTTAGTATTTCCTAGCTTAGATCCTTTCTATTCTACGCAGCGGAGTATACTATATTAACCATTGGTTTAAAACCAATCTAACACTTTTCCAATCTAATAATCTATGCCTTGGTCAGTTCACTGAACTACCTTCCAGCTTATAGATCGATCCTTACATGGTACAAGTCATACAACTCCAGGTTTCCATTCCCCTAAACCATTCTAGCTAGATCTAAAAGAAAGTAGCTAGATCATACCTTTGCCACATCCACGGAGCTTGTTAGCTCATCGGTCCAGCTGACTTAGTTAGGTCATCCTCTAGCTGGCTTAGCTAGCTCATACTCTTAGCTGATTTAGCTAGCTCATCCAGCTCTTTGAGCTGACACTTCTAAACTAGCTGAATCTGAGCTAGGGCCAGCTGTCTCAGCTCGTTTAGCTAGCTCATCCAGCTAGCTAAACTGTACCACCTCACTTGAGGTTCCACCACTCTCTTCCACCTGATCGAGCTACAGGATAGCTGCGCCCAGCTCCCTGCCAACTCGTCCAGCTCTATTATACCTGCATAAACATCTCCCCTTGGATACTTAGTCATTCAACCAACCATCCCCATTGACCAAGTAACCTTTCGGAAGTCTTCAATAACAATGGTAATGCATCTAGCTCCTATCCGCTAATGCCTCACCCATCTCCTCACGATTGTAGCATAAGATAGCAAGTCCCTCTCCTGGACTAACCTGTGAATCCTTTGATCAAACCCTCCTTTGATCTGCATATCTCAATTCCCAAGAAGTACTTCATCTCTCCCAAGTCTTTAATGTCAAACACTAACTTGAGAAACTCTTTAGTGGCTTTAATCCCAGCCTTATCACTTCCTGTGATAATCAGATCATCAACGTACACCAAAATCACAATGATCCCTGATGGTCCGGATAGTGTGAAAAGTGTATGATCTAGTTCAGACTTCCTGAACCCTCTCCCATTGAGAGTTGTACTAAGCTTCATGTACCAAGCTCTCGGAGACTGCTTCAGCCCATAAACAGCCTTTTTTAACCTCAAGACATTTCCTGGCTTCACCAGATGCTCAAGACCAGGAGGAGGAAGCATATAAACCTCATCTTCTAGCTCACCATGCAAGAAAGCATTCTTCACATCCATCTGCCACAAATCCCACTCTAGGTTTGTTGCAATAGATAATACAATCCGAACTGTATGAAGCTTGGCCACTGGTGCAAAAGTGTCAATATAATCTTCTCCATAGGTCTGAGTGAACCCACTTGCTACCAGTCTAGTCTTCCTCCTCTCAATCTTCCCATTTGAACTGTAAAGATCCGTCTGCTTGAAACTGCTTTCTTCCCTTTAGGTAGCTTACTCTCATACCATGTATCATTTCTGATCATAGCATCACTTTCATCTTTGACTGAATTTCTCCACTCTTTCTGCATCATGGCTTCTTCATAAAATCTTGGTACAAAACTCTGATCAAGATTGATCATAAAGCAAACATGCTCTTCTGGGAACTCAGCAAAGGAACACACAACCTGAGAGGGATGCTCCACAGCCTGAGCGTTGTAGTACACTCTCGTGTTTACCTAGTTGGAAGGTTCCTTCCTAATCCGTGTGCTTCTCCTCAACTCCTGAACCGGGACATCAGCTTGAACTGGCTCCTCTGAACCCATAGACACCTCTTCTGAACCAGTCGACTCCTCTTGTTCCTCTTCAGAACCCGCACCAGTATACTCTTCTCCTGATCCAATAGACTCTTCCTCTGAACCAGTAGAATTTTCTTGCTCTTGTGTCACATCTTGATCATCAAGGCTTGAATCCTCTTGGTTTTTCTCTTGCTCACCTGATTCAGATTCACCCCCCCCTCTCATGATCAAGAGGGACTGTTCTTGCTGCTTCTTGAGTTTGATTAGGAGGTTCTCTCCTCCTAGTTTCCTGGTCCTGGTATAAGTTTATCCCCAGCCTCTCCAACACAATTCTCAGAGTAGCTCCTCTCTCTGATGGTACTTGGGATAGATCCTCTAGGTCTTCCCACTTCTTTTCCGTGTAATACCCTTTAGACTCAACAAACTTCACATCTCTGGATAATAGAACCCTCCTGGTTTCTGGATCATAGCACTTGTATACTTTCTCAGTAATAGAGTACCCAATGAACATAGCCTTGGTGCTCTTGGCATCTAGCTTGTTCCTCTATTCTCCAGGAACCATGACATAGCAAATACACCCAAAAACTCTCAAGTGATCAATGTGTGGCTTGGTCTTGTTTAACACTTCAAATGGAGACAGATTCTTCAAGACTCTGGTAAGCACTCTATTGATAAGATAGCAAGCAGTTTGAACAACATCACTCCAAAACTTCTTAGGCACATTCATATGAAACATCATAGACCGAGCCACCTCCATCAAATGTCTGTTCTTCCTCTCAGCTCCACCATGTTTTGCTAGATGACTCTTTAAGGCATTGCTAGTGTATTCTCCTCCATTATCAGACCTTAGAATCTTCACAGTAGCATTGTACTGATTAGTAACATATGCTTGGAAGGTCATGAAGGCTTCTAGGACTCTATCTTTGGAGGGAATCATAGTAACCCATTTATACTTTGATTTCTCATCAATGAAACTCACAAAGTACTTTTGGCTGTCTCTAGATACACATGGAGAAGTCCACACATCTGAATGAACCAGATCAAAGCAGTTCTGATATATAGTCTCTGAAGTTGGAAAGACAGTCCTACAATGCTTTCCTAATATGCATGCTTCACATTCCAAGTGATTGAAAGACATATCAGGCATGATCAATTCTATTGCCTTAGCATGAGGATGTCCTAGCCTAGCATGCTATGTGAGACTATCACATCTATCAGCTGTACTACTCAAACACACAGACTCAATGGGATTAGATGTCTTAGCTGGTTGGAGATGGTATAGCTGATTCTTGATGTCTCCTCTACCAATTACCCTTCCAGTCTTCAGATCTTGAAACTCAACCTCATCTGGCCTGAATACAACCTGGCAACCAAGATCAACAATAGCTTTCTTCACAAACAACAGATTTTAAATAAATTGGGGCATGTAGAAAACATTTGTATCTTTCTCAAACAGCTTGAGCTTTCCCACACATTCTATTGGAATCATAGCACCGTTAGCTATCATCACACCCCCACTGGCTTTCTTCACATCACTTATCAAGCTTTGATCACTTATCATGTGATGAGTTGCTCCAGAGTCAATGATGATGGGTTTGTTAGATATAGATGCTTTGGCAGGAGCTCCTAGTCTCCGGGTCGTAGCCAAAGCATATAGATGCTTAACAAACTCATCCCATTCCTTCTTGGTAACACACTCATCTGCTCCTTTACTCTCTTGCTCCTTCATAACAATGCTTCCTTCACCCATATATGCTGAATAAGAGCACTGTCCCATAACTCTCTTCCCACACTTTCCCATATTGATATGAGCTGTAGAAATCATTCTTCTCCTCCTCTTCTTCCGGAAGCCCTCACACCTACTCCCGGTTAGCCTCCATGAGCCCTCACTCCTACTCATGGTTAGCCTCTTGTCATCACACCTTCTCCGAGAGCTCTCACTCCTACTCTCGGTTGGCTCCCGTGAGCTCTCACTCCTACTCCGGGTTAGCCTCTTCTCAACATTGAACCATCTTTTGGAAAGTCTTCTTAACCTTCCTCTCTTACAATTTATACAACCCTTCCACCAACCTAATCTGTTGTCCTGCTCACACACATCACAAGTGTATTGAACAAACTCACACATCTCATTCACAAGAAAGCAAAAGATACCATCTTGTTCCCTTCTTTCTTGAACTACTTCTGGCCTTGCCATAAGCTCCAGCCACACTTATTTCCGCCTCCACACAAGCTGATAAAGCTCATCCTTTCCTTGTCTCAAGCCACGGATCACCCCTTTGGCTTCATGAACCTCTAAACTTGCTGCCTGACCTTCTTCATTAGCTTTCTCCTTTAAAGGTTCCTCCTTTAGATTAGTAAGCCGAGAACCTATCACGGATTCTAAATCGGTATGGAATCAGGTTAAAATCACAACAGGCAAAACGAAAGCCGACTAGTAATCGCATAGACTCAATCCGAAAGTAAACCTAGGTCTTGCCCTAAATCCAGCACACTGGTCTCTAACGTTTCAAGGCATGAATCGAGATCCTAAAGGCATGTCTCTTCGTCTATATCTAAACGCTCACTCGATTTGCTAAACATCCTAAAACGAGCAAATGAATAAGGCGATACACAAAGTAAAAGGAATGCGAGACGACAACTCGCGGACCTCCCTCAATATCAACTCATATTCTTCCTGCTACATTCATACGAATAAAAACACGATCTTAAAAACGCAAACTGATTTTTAATAAAGCCGCAAAAGAGGCAGGGACTCAGAGCCACAGACGGCCAGTCTGAAAACTATAACGGCCACGCTCGGCCAGACCAAATGGCCAACAAGGCTAGTCTCAAGGCCGGCAAAGGTCCAGATGCCATCGACATCAATATGCTCGATAATTCCTACACGACATATAACTAGACCGTAAAGGTCTTGCTAGAAAACAGGTCATACGAACCTTAACTCCAAAATGTACTACGAAAGGCTTGATCCCCTCAAAAGGGTACGTAGGCAGCCTTCACAAGGCGCAGCCCTAATCTTAAACGCATTCCGCTTCTTGGAGAATGGATAGATCACTCTCAATGGACCTTTCCAACCATTAATTCTGCCTAACTTAACTAAAACTAGCTAACCACTCGCAAGAACCTTACGATGGAAGCTCAAGATTCTAGCGAGCTGGGGGGCTAACTGTTGGTGTCAAAATCGGTCGCGAGGAAATCAATGGATAAAAGTCTTCGCAAAAGTAAAAATAAAAATACGTTTTATAAAACTCGAGAGATCGTTTTATAAAACTCAAGAAATCGTTTTATAAAAGAAGATTTCGTTTTATAAAACTCGAGAGATCATTTTATAAAACTCGAGAAATCGTTTTATAAAACTCAAGAAATCATTTTATAAAAGAAGTTTCCGTTTTATAAAACTCAAGAGATCGTTTAATAAAACTCGAGAAATCGTTTTATAAAACTCGAGAAATCGAGGACTTGTTTTATAAAACTCGAGAAGCCGTTTTATAAAACTCGAGAAATCGGTTTATAAAACTCAAGAAATCGTTTTATAAAACTCGAAGAATCGTTTTATAAAACTCGAGAAGTCATTTTATAAAACTCGAGAAATCATTTTATAAAACTCGAGAAATCGTTTTATAAAACTCGAAGAATCGTTTTATAAAACTCGAGAAATCAATTTATAAAACTCGAAGAATCGTTTAATAAAACTCGAGAAATCGTTTTATAAAACTTGAGAAATCGAGGAATTGTTTTATAAAACTCGAGAAGCCGTTTTATAAAACTCAAGAAATCGAGGAATTGTTTTATAAAACTCGAGAAGCCGTTTTATAAAACTCGAGAAATCGTTTTATAAAACTCAAGAAATCGTTTTTTAAACTCGAAGAATCGTTTTATAAAACTCGAGAAGTCATTTTATAAAACTCGAGATATCGTTTTATAAAACTCAAGAAATCGTTTTATAAAACTCGAAGAATCGTTTTATAAAACTCGAGAAATCGTGTATAAAACTCGAAGAAATCGTTTTATAAAACTCGAGAAATCGTTTTATAAAACTCGAGAAATCGAGGAATTGTTTTATAAAACTCGAGAAGCCGTTTTATAAAACTCGAGAAATCGTTTTATAAAACTCGAGAAATCAGTTAATAAAACTCGGAAAATCGTTTTATAAAACACGAGAAGTCATTTTATAAAACTCGAAGAATCGTTTTATAAAACTCAATAAATTGTTTTATAAAACTCGAGAAATCGTTTTATAAATCCAAAAGAGATTTCCGAACAAAAGAAATCCACGGAAAACTCCGAAGATCGTTATCTCGGAGAAACAAAACAAGCGTCGATTACACGATCGCCTGAGTTAAGCACAAAACCGCGAAAAACCGAAACCGTCGTAAAACGCAAGCTAGTCACGTCACGACTAACTCGCCCAACGGCGAGCTAGCCTAGTCCCGACTAGCTCGCCCAACGGCGAGCTAGCCTCGTCCGGACTAGCTCGCCCAACGGCTAGCTAGTCCTGTCCCGACTAGCTCGCCCAACGGCGAGTTAGAAGCTTCCGTAGCTCGCCCAAGAGGCGCTGACTTTGCCCCAAGGGTTCTTATCGCCTAGCTCGCCATACGGCGACCTGACCAAGCTGAACTAGCTCGCCGTACGTCGAGCCGACCATCCCGAACCTCGATCTCCCACATCCTTGATTCAAGGAATACGTCCTTATACACGATCGTGTTCCGAATCACGGTCGAAATGTCTCTCGTTTCGTCTCGATCCAAACTATCGTTCGAGTTTTACGATAAAAACCGTAAAACTTTGTTTTCTAGAAAAGAACTCGAGGAAATTGTATGAAACGGCAACGGTTAAACAAAACATCGAATATTGCCTAAACTATACGATTTATTCGAGATTTTTCGTTAAAATCGTACAAAACGCGTTTTAATAAAACCCCGAGTAAATCGTAGAAAACGGCAACGATTAATCGAAACATCGAACATTGCCTAGCTTTACGATTAACTCGAGAAACTTATCTAAAACGGCATCATATCAGGAAACAATCTCGTCTAAAGTCGTAAAACGAATTTATCGCAAAACGGCTCGGAAAGTCCTAAAACACGATAAAAGCCACTCGTGACTTTAAACGAAGTCCAACCCAAAGATACGACGACGTTTTGGCGATTTACTTGCAGAAAGAATTTAAATGTCAAACTTGAAGATAAATGTCAATTTTGAGGATAAATAGAAAATTTCTGCGGGAAAAAAGGAAAGATCGAGATAAATGGAAGATTCCCGATAAACTCGAATCTAAGCAAGAGGCATAGGGCAAAAGCAAGGGAAAGAATTTCAAAGTTTTTAATGGAAAGACTAAACCGCCTAAGAAGGGAGTATATAAGCAAGAGGCATAGGGAAAAAGCAAGGGGACGAATTTCAAAGTTCTGAGTTGAGTCTTTTACAACTTTTCTAGACTTAGAATTTTCCGCACTTAGAAACTTAGGCTTTTTCTCGACAAGTTCGGTTTCTATGACTGGCGCTCAATTACTAGACGAACTCACCCAGGCAGTTCGATCTCTGGTCCAGCTCTATCAACTGAACTACGTTCGACTTGATCCTCGAAAGGGGTAAGTAGGCAGCCTTTTATAAGGTTCTGTCCGAAATCAATCAAATCATTTTTCTTATCTTTTTCCGTCTTTCGTTATCGAGCTGCGACTCGACTAGATTAAGGGTTTTACGTTGGCAACTCGCTGATGGCCCTTGCGGCCGAAACCTTTATAATTCCCTGTAATAATCGCAACGCTCTTTTCGTTTTTCATATTTTTCCGCATTTATTTGGTTACTTGTCGTTGGCTTTCGCAGAGATCCGGTTCCTCTTGAAAACTAGGGTTTTCCTAAGTTTCCTTATATAACGGAAATCGACAAGTGTGAATTTTGGTTCCCACATTAGTCAGTTGACTCCCCTAGGCCTAAAACAACTCGTTGGTCTTTTGACATTGAGCTACGAGCAGGGAATCACCCTCAGCGTTGACCATCTCGAAGGTTTACTGAAGCCCACAGAGATGACGCAGAGGATCACTTTATACCCTCTTGCAGAAATCGTTACTGGTTGTTCATCAAACTCTTCTTCTTGGAAGAAAAATTTCTTCTATATTCGTATTGACAGCGCGTCAGTCAAGGAGGATTGCATCCCATTCTTCACGACCGTGTGGGGTTTGAAAGGTATGTGATTCGAGTTCATACGAATTTCCTCCTTTTTACTTATTCGTTTTCGTTTTCCGTAGAGACCAACCCTTTACCTCTGCATCCGGTGGATCTCCCGAGTATCACTGCCTCACGGAAACGCGGTGAAGTCGGCTGGGGCAGTTTCTCTCCACAGCGTGTCCGCCAGGCGGTTGCTCTCTTCCGATTTCGGCTTTTCGCGGATTCTCCGATTCATGAAGACGATATGTTCATAG
This sequence comes from Eruca vesicaria subsp. sativa, assembly GCA_932364175.1. Taxonomy (NCBI): domain Eukaryota; kingdom Viridiplantae; phylum Streptophyta; class Magnoliopsida; order Brassicales; family Brassicaceae; genus Eruca; species Eruca vesicaria. Next base: position 125,373 of record CAKOAT010759598.1, on the reverse strand, counting down.
GAGAATTTATTGCGTACGTTCCCTCAACGAGGAGGGGTAAGTCGAGATCTCGAGGGGATAAACATTCGGATTTTAAAGATGAAGAATCTGAACGCACGGCCTCTCCCGACAATATTCTCAAGGACTTCCTTGACAGCCAAGCGGAAGAAGGTGTTTGGGCGAATGCGGGCGGATCGTTGACCTCCAACTTTTCGGGCGTTGTTCCTGATCAAGTTCCGGAGTTTACTAGAGGGTCTGGACAAGCTAAAGAGGTTCGTGTGTTTATATTTTTTGTGCTATTTTATCATCGGACGATTCCGCTTATTTTTTTTCTTTGGCAGGGTTTCTTGGTCATGAGTCGGGCCCTAGATAGCCGTGGTGCTGAAGCTCATCTTGCCGAGTTTCGAGCGGATATGGCTGAAAAAGAAGTTGCTCGCCTTTTGGGCGGTGGTTGAGGCTAACCAAGCCGAAGAAATGGTTGAGAGGGAGATAGCTCGCGTGGGGGATGAGTGTGTAGTTAGCTCTCGCCGTGCCAGGGAGCTTTCTGACCAAAGAATTTGTTGTGCTCGTCGTGTAGGTAAAAGAGAGGTTGCTGAGGAGATGAAGGCCCGTCGTGAGGGATTTGCAACTTGTTATTGGAAAGCTGAAGTTGCTCAACGGGCGAATGGTGATTATCGTGAATGACGTGGCGTTGTTCATGGGTTGTCTCTTACCCCGAATGAAGGGTATTCCTATGTCAAAGAATATTCCACGCAGAGGGGGCACCTGGATCAGAAGAGAAACATGCAATCCAAACTTTTTGATCTTAGGGCGCGCATTTGGGATCAGTGGAACCCCATCGTGGTGTCGCCGGATTCGGTCGAAGTCGGACCTGAGATTCCGGATGCGGACGGCGAAGTTGACCAAACGTGGTTTGATGGTAACATTGGCCAGGGTTCGGCGTCTGCGCTTGATGATGTGTGATGTTATTGCTTTTATTATTTCGTTGTTGTTTTTTCGGGACTGGCCATTGGTGGCTTTGAATCCATGCCGCTCGGCGGTGTGTATTTGAAGGCTTTCTAATAAGAAATATTTTCTAACTATGAAATTTGTGTTTCGTTTTAGATGTAGAGAGAAGAATACGAGTTGTCGTCTCGCATCTAACTTTTGGTGTAAATCGTCCGGTTCGTTAACTCGGAAGGTTTCCATTTTCGCGAGTGTTTAGATGTGGGCGAAGAGACATGCCATTAGGATCTCGATTCATGCCTTGAGACGTTTGAGACTAGTGTGCTGGGTTTAGGGCAAGACCTAGGTTTACTTTCGGATTGAGGCTATGCGATGACGAGTCGGCTTTCGTTTTGCATGTTGCGATTTTAACTTGATTCCATACCGATTTAGAATCCGCGATTGGTTCTCGACTTATTCGATTCGTATGGCTGGAATCGAACATCTCACCGGGAACAATTTCTAAGTTGCCCGGAAGTGCTGACCAAAAATTTGGATTTCTTTTACAGCGCGCTATTTGATCCTAGTCGGATGTATGCGGACCAATAGGTCGGTGCGTTTGCTTAGGATGGCTAGCATTCTCGACGGGGCCAATCACCGAGCGTACATGTTTTTATAGTCGCAGACGGACTTAGTGGAATATTTTTCTCGAGAATTTAGGTGACGTCTCGCCGGTTCTTTCCGAAAATATTTTGGTGTACAAGTTTCGTAGAAACGATTAAGTAGTTGTTACTGCGGAAGTGATTTCTGGATGTTTGGAATTCGTTTTTTTGCATTTTTGATAGTAGCAGATATTTTATAATATTCTAACTTTGTCTTTATTAAAAAAGTTTCAAAAATTTTCGATTACAGAGCGAAAGTTCTAAAAATTTGAGAGTATACGAATACTCGTATACGCACCCACTCCCCCCCCCCCCCGTTTTGGAAGGGGGGATAGCTGAACTCGTCTTTAAGCGAGCTGCCTACGTATTCCTTTCGGAAATCAAGCCATCTCGTAGTTCTGATTGTTTGTGCGNCCCCCCCCCCCCCGTTTTGGAAGGGGGGATAGCTGAACTCGTCTTTAAGCGAGCTGCCTACGTATTCCTTTCGGAAATCAAGCCATCTCGTAGTTCTGATTGTTTGTGCGAGTATTTACTCGGCTGTCGCAGACTTTTCGATCACTTCAGTTGCTGGATCGATGTCTTTGTCCGGGCTTTTCTCCTCCGGCTGGGTAGAAGCGATGGGTGCAGAAACTTGCTGTTTCTCGACCGTTGCTTGCTTTGGGTCGTGACCTTTGTCCGTTTTGGTTTCAAGATTGTGACCGCCAATTGCCTCAGCTTGTGTTCGGCCAGGAAGCAGGATCGTGATTGTCTTTGGCATCCCCAAATTGCTGCGATTCCCGTAGGAGTCAGGAATTTGATGCCTAAGTGATACGTCGATAGAACCGCCTTCATGGAATTTATCCAAGGTGTGCCCATGATCACATTGTAGATTGCCGGGAAATCGACTACCGCGAAGTTGACGATTTTCGTCACTTCTTTGGCTGCCACCGGTAGCCGGATTGATCCCAAGGTCACTGATGTCTCGCTGGAAAATCTGGTCAACGGTTTTGGAATAGGTTTGACTTCCGAGAGTTCTATTCCGATACGTGCTAACGTGTTGCGGAAGATCACGTTGACGGTACTTTTGGTATCGACCAGGATTCGAGCGACTTCTAAATCGCTTATCACTAAGTCGATGACAAGGGGATTGGCATGAGGTTGGTCGATTCCGCCGGTTTCAGCGTCGTCGAATGAGATTACCCCTTTTGGACTGTCATCCGACAATACCTTCCAACTCGAACCTACTCATGAAATCGCGGAGAGATTCGTCCTCCTTCTGCACCAAGCTCCAGAGGTCGGCGTCGGAGGTTTCCGGGTTAATGAACATCGAGTACTGCTTCAGGAATTCTGAAGCCAGTCGACGGAAACTTCCGATCGAATTTCACCTAATTTTGGCGAACCATTCGAGCGCGGCTCCTTCTAGGTTTTCGACGAAGAGGCGGCAGTAGCCTGCGTCTTTTTCGTGGTCCTTGAGCTTGGCTCGTTCCATGGTGATCTGGAATGCTTGTAGGTGCGCTTTGGGATCGGACATCCCGTCGTAAGTCGGCACCTTAAATTTTTCGGGATCGGGCAGTTTGATCTCGGTGATGCGGGCCGTGAAGGGAGATTTCCGAGACTCGTACAGTAGCCGATCAATCTCGGGTGCGGCGCTGGTAGCGTGGTGAATATGAGATTTCACCGCTTTTACCGCTGTGGCCGTTTTGGTGATATATTCGCGGAGATCGTGAATCTCGGTCAGACCGCCAGCAGTTTGCTGACCTTGTCGGCGTTTGCTGCGAATGACTGGAGATCGCTCCTCGGCGGTTTTTGCATATCGCGCGAAGTAGAGTTCCCCCTCGTCTCCAGTAAAAGAACGTTCGGGAGAAGACTCCGGCAGAGGACTTCGAGTCTTTCTTCTCCTAGGATGGACGTCAGCGTCTTCGTCCGATGAATCGGCCTGGTCACTTGTCTCCAGGTTAACCCTTTCGATGTCGTCGCCCTCGGTCTCCTGTTCGTGAGTAGGAGGTTTCTCCGATTCGTTCAATGTCGCGTCAGGATTGTCTTTTCCGGATTCCTTTTCCGGTAAGTTACCCTGCTCGGTTCTGGGACGATCCATAGGAGCGCTGTGAGGGATAAAACTCACTTCCTAGTTTAGGTTAGGTTTAGATTGGAGACAAGGTAAGCGTGGGCTGAATCCTGTAAGAACTTGAAGAAAGAATGTGATTGTATTGATGTTTTTGGTAAAGAGATGACTACAGATGATTAATAAGATGATTCTGATGATTACAAAGAATTATGAGAACGTTTTGTGAACTAAACATGTGTAAATGGTAGAATGAATGAATGGAGAGAGAGCCCCTTTCTCTGATCTCTTCCTCCTCTTTAAATAGCTTTCAGCCACGTTTGAACGATCCTAACCCGCCTCCGAGATTTTCTCCGTGAGTTGCGGGATTCTCAACAGTCTCCTTTTGACCGGGTCCTGCGCAACCAGCCTGAGCTACTCCTGTTAGCTCCTTGTAAATGAGGTCCGGAGCTCTCCTCCGTGACCTGTTTTGTTGACGTTCCTTCCTTAGCAAAAACAGCCTCCGGCTTCTTTTTAACTCTTTTCTCAAAAGATTAATTGCCAATGGGCTTACAGTGGCCCATAGTCAATTCTTATCACTCGAGCCCATTAGTCTCAGCTAGCAGGCCATCTTTGGGCCCAACAGTTGCCCCCAGCTTTTGAGATGAGACCTCTTTTCTCGGAAGCTAAAGCTCAACCGCCTGATCTCTATCTCTTTGTTGAGATAGCGATTATGTCTTTGTGTTCCCAAGACTTCTGCCCAATGGGCTTTTTTTTTATCTTTGTTAAGACTTGTGGCCTGAGGAGGCCTTTAAACTTTTGCTTTGTTAGGATCTTTGATCTTCGTCGATGTTTTGATGAATTCCTTAATACGGACTCGATCGTCTAAGTAGAAGTTTTTATTTCCTTGAACGAAGGATTCTGGGTCATGTTAGTAACAGGTCCCGTAGTCGTTAGACACAAGGTCTAGGAAACTTTCGGATGAAGGTCGGGGAGCCTGTTGATAACATGTCCCGTAGTCTTTTAGCGAGAGGTCCCGAGAATGGGTTTCTAGGACCTGAATTTACTTGGGATATCTTTTAGATCTCTAACGCTGTTAAGGGTTTTGCGACCTTAAGTTGAGGTTTTTGGAAACCTGAAATTTTTTTTTTTTTTGAAGGATTTTAAGACCTTGAGTTTGGTTAAGGTTTTAAGACCTTTGATTGAGGTTCTTTGGGAACCTAGATTTGTATTCGAAGAATTTTAAGACCTTGAGTTTTGATAAGGGTTTTAAGACCTTAGATTGAGATTCTTTAGGAACCTGAATTTGTTTTTGAAGGATTTTAAGACCTTGAATTTTGTTTAAGGGTTTTAAGACCTTAGATTGAGGTTCTTTGGGAACCTGAATTTGTTTTCGAAGGATTTTAAGACCTTAAATTTTGTTAAGGGTTTTAAGACCTTAGATTGAGGTTCTTTGGGAACCTGAATTTGTTTTCGAAGGATTTTAAGACCTTTGTGGTTACTAAGGATTTTAAGACCTTAGATTAGGTTTGTGGAAACCTGAATTAGCTTGTTTAAAGGATTTTAAGACCTTTGAGGTTACTAAGGATTTTAGGACATTAGGTTTAGGTTTGTGGAAACCTGAATTAGCTTGTTTAAAGGATTTTAAGACCTTAGATTAAGGTTCACGAAGACCTGAATTAAATTGAAGGTTTTTAAGACCTTAGGTCCAGGTTCGTAGGGACCTGGATTCGTTTGAAGGATTAGACCTTAGGTCCAGGTTCGTAGGGACCTGGATTTGTTTGAAGGATTTTAAGACCTTAGGTCCAGGTTCATGGGGACCTGGATTTGTTTGACTTTGAAGTGTAAACTCGAGTCATGTACTGACTTTTTTAGTATGGGATTCATGTGATATATCCGGGAATCAGATCGCGGATCTTGTTAACAGCTGACCTGGTGACCTTAGAGGTCTCAGTGATTTCGATTGTGATTGGTCGTGAGATTATTAGGAATGAGTTCTTGGATCTTCGAGATTAGATTAAGATCTTTAGGGATCCAAACTCTTTCCAAAGGGCTTTTAAGACCATTAAGGGTAGATTCACGTAAATCTGGATTCGTTCTGAAGTTTTCAAGACTTCTGAATTTACTAAGGATTTAAGTCCTTAGGTTCAGGTTCGTAGGGACCTGAGTTCGTTTGAGGGATTTTAAGACCTCAAGTCCAGGTTCACAGGGACCTGGATTTGTTTGAAGGATTTTAAGACCTTAGGTCCAGGTTCGTAGGGACCTGGATTTTTTTGAAGGAAAATCAAAATGTTTACATGTAATCGCTTCATTGATAACTTTTATAGAATACATCGCGTTGTAGCAATCATACAGTTGCTGTCTGGGCTATGTGTTTTTAGACATCTGCCCCCTTTGGCTATGATGAAAAGAATGCTGAAATGAGGTTGGGGCTGCACTCATGACAGAGTTGCCTACGTACCCAGTCAAGGGATCAAGCCTAACGTAGTTCAGGGAGTTTAGGTATCTAATGATAGTATCTCCTGAGATTCGTGGCGTTCCATGATCGGATTTCAGGTATCCAGGTTCGTACCTTCAGGAGCCTGTAAACGCCAGGTCGTACCATGTTGATGATCCGATAGGGACCTTTCCAGTTGGTTCCTAGTTTTCCAGCGCACGGCTCTTTGGTATGATTGAAAACTTTTCTAAGTACTAGGTCACCTGCAACGAATTGTCGGGACCTGACTTTTGAGTTGTAATGTCGGGACCTGACTTTTGAGTTGTAATGTCGGGACCTGGCTTTTGAGTTGTAATGTCGGGCCATTGCTTGTTGGTAGTTTTGAATGTTAAGCAAGGCTTGGTTTCGCCGTTCCTCGATTAAATCGAGGTTATCTAATAGGAGCTGATCATTGGCTTTGGGGTTAAATGTACAGAGTTCCCGGCGGAGGCTCCCGATGATGGTTTTGGCTGGGACGACAGCCTCCATCCCGTAGGCTAAGGAGAAAGGAGTTTCTTCCGTAGCCTTTCGTGGGGTGGTTCGGCATGCCNTATCTAATAGGAGCTGATCATTGGCTTTGGGGTTAAATGTACAGAGTTCCCGGCGGAGGCTCCCGATGATGGTTTTGGCTGGGACGACAGCCTCCATCCCGTAGGCTAAGGAGAAAGGAGTTTCTTCCGTAGCCTTTCGTGGGGTGGTTCGGCATGCCCAAAGCGCCTCAGGTAGTCTTTCAAACCAAGAACTTTTACTCATTCTGAGACGTTTCTTGAGGTTTGCTAATATCGACTTGTTAGCAGCCTCCGCCTGACTGTTTCTCTGAGGGTATCGAGGTGTCGACATAGTGAGACAAATTTTCCACTTGTCGAAAAATGCTTTGAAGTCATTAGATATGAATTGTGACCCGTTATCGGTTATGATTTCGTATGGGACGCCGTGACGGCAGATGATTTCTCTCCATACGATTCATTTGGTTTCGACTTTAGTTACCTGCTGGAGAGCTTCAGCTTCTATCTATTTGGTGAAGTAGTCTGTTAGGACTAAAAGGAAGCTTAGCTTTTGCTTTCCTCTTCCTGATTTTACTAGCGGTCTTATGATATTCATGGACCATTTCATGAACGAATATGGGGCGGATATCGAGGATAGTTTTTCCGTAGGCTGATGTCTAATTGGTGCATGCCTCTGGCATTTTTCGCGTGAAGATGAGTAGACCTCACAATCAGCGATAATGGTAGGTCAGAAAGAGCCCTGTCTTTTGATTCGGATAGCCAAGGCTCTGCCATCGGCGTGGTTTCCACAGGTGCCCTCGTGGATTTCCTTCATGAGTTTGATAGCATCGAGGCCGCGGACGCATCTTAGGTAAGGTCCCGACACGCTTCGTTTATAAAGGGTGGATTCCATTATGCAGTATTTTGTGCTTAACAATTTGAGTTTTCGAGCTTCCCATTTTTTGGGGGGGGGGGGAGGACCTTACCCTCCGAGATATACTGCATAATTGGTATTCTCCAGTCTTCTCTTCCTACGATTTTGTCATGAAGAGACAACGAAGGTTCCTGTTCGGGCTCAGGTTCCTGAGTGTTATTGTGGCCAGAGGTCGTGCCCCTGAAGATATTCCTTGGGTTAGGCTCAAGGGAGTCTGAATTCCGGGGAATATCTTCAGGTCTGTGTCGTGGCGCCGGAGGTACCTCCAATGTCAGAGGGAGGGGCTGTTGTATAAACATGCGAGTCCGGGGTCTGGGTCGTGCCCCTGGAGGTATCCTTTTTGAAATTGCGAATTTTGGTTGTTGGGAACCACAATGTTGTGAGAACTTGGGTTGCTATTATCTCAGAATAGCTACCTTCTGTTTGCTCTTTCGGTTTGCTATCGATTTCGGCTTTGGTAGCTATGTCGATGCTTGGTTTTTCGATTCCCTCTACGGGTATAATTCGTTTTACTAGGGGGTCCGATGTGGATGCTAATGCAGCCAACGCATCTGCTGAGGAGTTCTCTCCTCGTGGGATTCTTGTTAGTTCGAACTTGCTGAACTGTTTGGTGAGGCTTTGCACGACTTCGAGGTATGCCCCCATTCTTTCGTCCCTTGTTTCATATTCCCCATGGAACTGGCTAGCTACCAGCTGTGAGTCACTGTAGGCATTTAGCTCTCGGATTCCGAGGCTTAGGGCGAGTCTCAATCCAGCGATTAGTGCTTCATATTCGGCCTCATTATTTGAAGCGTTGAATCCGAGCCTGTAGGATTGTTCGATGGTTTCTCCGGCTGAAGAGATAAGCCTTAGTCCGATTCCGGAACCTTGTTTTGATGAGACTCCGTCAACATACAAGCTCCACTCTGGAGCTTCAGCTCTCGGGTCTAGTTGTTCGGACGATAGCTCGATGATAAAGTCGGCGAGGACCTGAGCTTTTATGGCTGCTCGGGGCCTATACTCGATGTCATATTCGCTGAGCTTTATGGCCCATTTAGCTAATCGTCCTGATTGGCTAAGGCTGTGCAGAATCGTGTGTATTGGTTGTGAAGTCATTACCACGATTGAGTGCGATTGGAAGTAAGGTCGTATCTTTCTGGCAGCTGTTACGACTGCCAGAGCTAACTTTTCCATGGTAGGGTATCTGGTCTCGGCGTCTATTAGACTTTTGCTTGTGTAATAGACGGGTCTTTGCTCGTTTTGCTCCTCACGTACTAGCACACCGCTAACTGCAGCAGTTGATACGGCGAGGTATAGGTACATGGGTTCTCCTGTTACTGGTTTGGATAGGGTCGGAGGCTCGGAGAGGTAAGCTTTTAATTGTTTGAAGGCTTCCTCGCATTTCTCGTCCCATAGAAACTTCTTATTATTTTTTAGAAGTTTGTAGAACGGGAGGCATTTATCGGTGGACTTGGATATAAATCGGTTCAAAGCGGCGATTCGTCCAGTCAGTCTTTGTACCTCCCTGGTTTTCTTAGGTGACGGCATTTCCAGGAAGGTCGCTATCTGTTTCGGGTTGGCTTCGATACCTCTCTCGGTAAGAGGTAACCGAGAAATTCACCCGAGGGCACTCCGAAGGGGCATTTTGCGGGGTTTAGTTTCATATCGTATTTGTTGAGGATATCAAAGCATTCTTTTAGGTGGGAGATGTGATTTTCCTTAGCTGAGGATTTAACCAGCATATCGTCGATGTATACCTCCATGGTTTTTCCGAGCTGTCCGGCGAACATTTTGTTCACAAGCCTTTGGTAGGTAGCTCCCGCGTTTTTTAATGTGAATGGCATTACCTTGTAACAGTAGGTCCCGCGTTCAGTTATGAACGCAGTTTTTTCTTGATCTTCAGGGTTCATCATGATTTGATTATATCCTGAGAAGGCATCCATGAAGGACAAGACATGATGGCCAGCTGTCGCCTCAACGAGGCGATCGATGTGAGGCAACGGGAAGCTATCTTTAGGGCAAGATTTGTTTAGGTCGGTGAAGTTTACGCAGATTCTCCACTTCCCGTTTTTCTTTTTCACTACTACGGGGTTAGCCAGCCAATCGGGGTAATGTACTTCGTGAATGGACCTTGCTTTCGTAAGTCGATCGACTTCGTCGTTGACGGTTTGAGATTTTTCGAGGCCCAGCTTACGGTGCTTTTGTTTGATCAGTTTGAAAGTCGAGTCTACATTGAGCTTATGGGTGGTGACATTTGGATATATACCCTTCATGTCACTGGTGGTCCATGCAAACGTTTTGACGTTGCTTTTCAGGAAGTCGATTAATTCCTTTTTCGTTTCGAGAGGTAGCTCTGATCCGATGTTCACTTGTTTCTCGGGATTAGAGTCGTCGATGCTAACTCGTTCGGTTAGGTTCCTAGGGGGACCTCGAATATTTTGTTGCATCTCTCGACCTTCCTGGATCTGTAATTGCTATTGAGGTGATTCCTTGAGGATTCCGAATCCTCCCAAGTAACAGATCCTGGAGATCTTCTGGCTACCTCGTACGGTGGTTATTCCGTCAGTGTTGGAAATTTCACGCATTGGTGATAAGTGGAGGCTACCGCCTTCATCTTATGGATCCAGGGTCTTCTTAAGATCGCATGAAACGGAGATGGCCTATCGATAACCACAAAATTGGTCATTTTCATGATTCCTCCAGCTATGACCGGGAGCTTGATGGTTCCCAAGGAGGTAACTGTTTCCCCGGAGAAACCTAAAAGGTTAGCTTTCTGACCAATAATTTCGTTGTCATCTATTTCCATCCCCTTCAGGGCGTTATAGAAGATAAGGTCGACCGAGCTTTCGGTGTCAACCATCAGCCTAGGCACCTCGTAACCTGCTATGTTCAGGGTGACGATTAAGGCATCATCGTGAGGTCTGTCGAGATCTGATGTCTCGCTCTCCCAGAAAGAAATCTTAGTGTTGGATTCGGGATTGGGAGGCTTGGATTGAGCGTTAGAAACAGCCTTCCGCACATGACTCTTGATTGAGTTAACAGAATCCTGACATATATCGGAGCCTCCGAGGATATAATCCACTCTCGAACAGGGCCTCGACTGAGGTGGTGGTTTTCTTAGGAGGGTCTCGATCTGTAGACTTTTCCCTTGGGGAAATTTCCCAAGAATCATGTCAACTCTTTTCTTGGGAGCTGGCGGTGGCGAGTCTGTTTCCTTCTCAAGTGATCTTTCACGTTTCGGGGAGGTGTTTCTGGGACCTCTTTTCTGGTAAGGAGGTGATTTTTTAAGTTCCACGTCCTTTAGTTCCCCTGGTACGAATTTAGCTGCCAACTGTCGTTGGAGGTCCTGGCATTCCTCGGTTGAATGCCATTTTCGATCGTGGTAAGAGCAGTGTTTGTTCTCATCGTATCCCATCGACCAGGGGGTTTTGCTTGTCGTGGCAACAGGTTTTTCATGTTGGTCTTCTTCGATTGCGTAAGAATGCTCTCCCTGGGTCTGATTGTTTCCGAAGCTCCCCTTTTTAAGGGGTCATTTTGCTTCCGGGGCTTCATCTTTCAGGTGATTCTGAGATTTCTTATGGATTTTATCAAGTGCGGTTGTTTCCTCTTCCAAGGTAATATATCTGGATGCTTTATGAAGAGCATCGTCGATAGTTGGGGGAGGATTGAGCGTTAGCTCGGACCAGAATTCTGATTTGTACCAGAGGCCTCTTCTAAGGGCTTCGATGGCAACTTGACCGTTGGAATTCGAGAGCTTAGTTCTGACTGCTCTAAATTTCTCGATATAGATTCGTAACGAATCTCCCATTCCTTGCCTGATTTTTCAGAGGTCGGCCTCGGAAGTTTGCTTGAGGATATGGGTCGAGTACTGCTTCATGAAGACGTTGGTGAGCTGGTCGAAATTGTCTATTGAGTTTGGCTCAAGGCTCGAAAACCATTCGAGAGCTGTTCCGACCAGGTTTTCGGTGAATGTTCTGCAGTAACCTGCCTCACATTCTTCTCTCGTAAAGTGAGCTTTCACGATAGCTAGTCGGAAGGCTCTCAAATGAGCCTTAGGATCTGAGGATCCATCGTATTCAGGGATCCTAATTTTTCGGGTATCTCTTATGTAAGAGCTGGTAATTCTGTAAGTGAATGGAGTCCCACCGGTTTCCTCAATCAAACTCTCAATTTCAGGAGCTGAGCTCGTCGCTTTGTAAACTTGAGCATTCAACTTTTGGAGAGCTGCATGAGTTTGCTCCATATATCTGCGAATAGCCTTAGGTCCCTCTAGAGAAAGGACAATTGGGTCATTATTAGGTACCTGACGAACAGGTTCCTGACGGAGTCGAGTTTGGCCATTCTTCCAGGCAGCCGCATGGCTAAATTGCTCACTAGCTCTTGGGTTATTTTGATGAGTGTCACCAGTGAGGTGAGCTGTGGGGTCAGCTTCCGCCCTTTAATGAGCGCCCAGATTCAGGGTTACATTTCCAGTCTGATAAGCCGAAGCCGATGTTCTGCCCCCCGAAAGAAAGGATATTCCTTCTCCGGACCTGAAAACAAGTGGAGAAGGTGGCAAGCGTGTGCTCTGGTCAGTAACCCGATCAAGCATAGAGCTGGTTGTCGCTACGTTACTTCCCATAGCGCTAGTTACAGGTGGCTTAAATGCGGGAGCTATTCCAGCAGAGGGTGTTCTGAGAACAGGTCCCTGCCTATCTGGAGAACAGGTCCCTGTCGCTACGTTACTTCCCATAGCGCTGGTTACAGATGGCTTAAATGCGGGAGCTGTTCCAGCATAAGGTGTCTGGAGAACAGGTCCCTGCCTATCTGGAGAACAGGTCCCTGTCGCTACGTTACTTCCCATAGCGCTGGTTACAGGTAGCTTAAATGCGGGAGCTGTTCCAGCATAGGGTGTCTGGAGAACAGGTCCCTGCCTATCTGAAGAACAGGTCCATGTCGCTACGTTATTCCCATAGCGCTAGTTACAGGCGGCTTAAATGCGGGAGCTGTTCCAGCATAGGATGTCTGGAGAACAGGTCCCTGCCTATCTGGAGCAGTGCTCTTCGAATCGTTGCTGCTGAGCAGTTAGCTGTTGCAACGTGCGCTCATTCTCTTGAGCTCTGTCTACTAACTGCACCATCATTCAACGGATCTCAGATAGCTGAGCCTCCGATTGATTCGGAGCGGGTTGACGCTGAGGGTTCTCGGGGGCTGTTACCCCCGAGCTGTTTCCACTGGAGGACCTTGGGTTAGTTATTCCAGTGGTGGTCTGGTTCGGTTGAGCACTAGCCGGAGGCTGTTGCTCAGATCGGTGATCGGCGTGTCGAGGCTCCGGGACCTGGAGACTGGAGTCTCTTCCGTTTGGTGAGCCGTCGATCTGGATCACGGGGTCGGGGATAGATGGTTTCGTTTCTTGGTTGGATGGATCCATTCTCAAGTTACAGATTAAGGGATTCGATTATCTCGTCCCCACAGACGGCGCCAAAATGTGAGGGATAAAACTCACTTCCTAGTTTAGGTTATGTTTAGATTGGAGACAAGGTAAGCGTGGGCTGAATCTTGTAAGAACTTGAAGAAAGAATGTGATTGTATTGATTTTTTTGGTAAAGAGATGATTACAGATGATTAATAAGATGATTCTGATGATTACAAAGAATTATGAGAACGTTTTGTGAACTAAACATGTGTAAATGGTAGAATGAATGAATGGAGAGAGAGCCCCTTTCTCTGATCTCCTCCTCCTCTTTAAATAGCTCTCAGCCACGTTTGAACGATCCTAACCAGCCTCCGAGATTTNTTTTGTGAACTAAACATGTGTAAATGGTAGAATGAATGAATGGAGAGAGAGCCCCTTTCTCTGATCTCCTCCTCCTCTTTAAATAGCTCTCAGCCACGTTTGAACGATCCTAACCAGCCTCCGAGATTTGCTCCGTGAGTTGGGGGATTCTCAACAGTCTCCTTTTGACCGGGTCCTGCGCAACCAGCCTGAGCTACTCTTGTTAGCTCCTTGTAAATGAGGTCCGGAGCTCTCCTCCGTGACCTGTTTTGTTGACGTTCCTTCCTTAGCAAAAACAGCCTCCGGCTTCTTTTTAACTCTTTTCTCAAAAGATTAATTGCCAATGGGCTTACAGTGGCCCATAGTCAACTCTTATCACTCGAGCCCATTAGTCTCAGCTAGCGGGCCATATTTGGGCCCAACAAGCGCCAAAGTCGAGCCTCCTTCCGCGGATCTTAGTAGTTCCGCGGGGGCGAATTGCTCGGGTTTTCGCGGTTAGGGTCTCTACCCGTTTCGCGAGCGAACCAATGAGCTTTTCCTGCTCTTCCGATTTTTTGTTAAACTTGGAAAGCATCTTCTCGAGGGTCTCGGCGTTAGCGTTTGTAGCATTGTCCGCAGACGCACCTTGTGGTGGTGTTGTTTCAACGTCATCGCGTTCGTTGCGAGTTTGGTTGTCACCAGTCATCGTTTCTTCGTTGGACATGTTGCGGCTTCGGTGTAAGATAGATCCGACCCCCCCTCCTTCTAGCCCCAAACTGTGGGAACCGAAATCCACCTACTGTCAAATAATCGTAAAAAAGGAAACTTCGGGAAAACCCTAAGTTTCCAGAGGAATCGGCTGTCTGCAGAACCGCACAACGAAGATTAAGAAAACGATAAACTTAGAATTCAAAAAAGAATAAACGAAATTGAGAGAAAAGAGGTTCTTATTCCGAATCTGTGTAAGAACTGGTACAAAAAGAGTAGCCGAAAAGTCTAAGAACGAAAAACCCTAGTTGAGACGCAGCTCGCTAACAGAAAACGAAAATATTCCTAAATGCTAGTTTTGGTGGTGAGAGCTCTGAAAATCATGTCCCTTGCTTCTGCCCTACACCTCTTACTTATATACTCCTCGCCTTGGGCATTCGGTCTTTCCATTTCGCCCAGATTTGAGTATATCAGGAATCTTCCATTTTTCTCGATCCTTCCTTTTCTTCCGCGGAAATCTTCTATTTTTCTTCAAACCTGCCTTTTATCTTCAAGCTTGACATTTATTTTCCTCCTGCGAGTAAACCGTCAAAACGTTATAGTATCTTCGGGTTAGATTCCGTTAAGAACGCGAGATGGGCTTTTATCGCGTTTTAGGACCTTCCGGGCCGTTCTGCGATAAATCCGTTTTTCGACTTTGTACGGGATCGTTTCCTGATCTGATGCCGTTTCTAGTAAATTCCTCGAGCTAATCGTAAGGTTTTACGGTTTACTCGACGTTTTTATTAATAATGCATTTTTTACGATTTACACGACGTTTTTTACGATTTTAACGAGAAATCTCGAATAAATCGTATAGTTTAGGCAATGTTCGGTGTTTCGTTTAACCGTTGCCGTTTTATACGATTTCTTCGAGTTCTTTGTCAAGAAAACGAAGTTTTACGGTTTTTATCGTAAAACTCGAATGATAGGTCGTATCGAGATGGAACAGGAGACATTTCAGCCGTGGTTCAGAATGCGACCGTTTCGAAAGACGTAAGTTTCGAATCGGGGATGTGGGAGATCGAGGCTCGGGACGTCTAGGAAGTCTCTAGTTCGTCCAACGGCAAACTAAGCCGGCTGGCTTAGTTCGCCGCTGGGCGAACTAGTCGGGACGGGACTAGTTCGCCCACTGGCGAATTAAGCCAAGCTGGCTTAGTTCGCCGGTGGGCGAACTAGTCAAGGGTCTCCTAGTTTGCCGGTGAGCGAACTAGTTGCGACTAGTTCGCGTTTTACGGCTGTTTCGGTTTTTGCGGTTTCGTAAAACGATTCTCGAGTTTTATAAAATGATCTTCGAGTTTTACAAAACGATCTTCGAGTTTTACAAAACGATCTTCGAGTTTTATAAAACGATCTTCGAGTTTTATAAAATGTTTCTTCGAGTTTTATAAAACAATTCTTGGGTTTTATAAAACGATCTTCGAGTTTTATAAAACGATTATTCGAGTTTTACAAAACGATCTTCGAGTTTTATAAAACGATCTTCGAGTTTTATAAAATGTTTCTTCGAGTTTTATAAAACGATTCTTGGGTTTTATAAAACGATCTTCGAGTTTTATAAAACGATTCTTCGAGTTTTATAAAACGATTCTTTGAGTTTTATAAAACGATTCTCGAGTTTTATAACACGATTCTTCGAGTTTTATAAAACGATTCTCGAGTTTTATAAAACGGCTTCTCGAGTTTTATAAAACGGCTTCTCGAGTTTTATAAAACGATTCTTTGAGTTTTATAAAACGGCTTCTCGAGTTTTATAAAACGGCTTCTCGAGTTTTATAAAACGATCTTTGAGTTTTATACAACGGCTTCTCGACTTTATAACGATCTTCGAGTTTTATAAAACGGCTTCTTGAGATTCATAAAACGATCTTTGAGTTTTATAAAACGGCTTCTTGAGTTTTATAAAACGATCTTTGAGTTTTATAAAACAGCTTCTCGAGATTTATAAAACGGTCTGCGAGTTTTATAAATGACTTCGAGTTTTATAAAACGACTTCTTGGGTTTTATAAAACTATTCCTTTTGTATTTTTGCGGGGAGTTTTGGCTATTGATTCCGTCGTACCGATTTTGACCCCAACAAAGATCAACTTGCAGATGTGTTCACTAAGGCTGCGAGATTAAAGACGATGGAGTCCATTCTTTCTAGGCTTGGACTCATTGATCTTTCACCAACCATCACCATGGGGTCTCTACTCTTTTTCCTCATCAAGGTTTTATCCCAATGGGTTTTATTTGGTAAGGTTTTAATGAGGGAGGTCTTATGGCATTCCAAGCTTAACTTGTTTCACATGGTTAAGCTTGAGGGGGAGTGTTGAGATGAGGTGATAAAGAGTTGATATATTGAGAGAGGAAGAGATTTGGAGTAGACAGTAACTTTGGAGAGTTACCACAGTAACTTTATTTTTACTGTGGTAACTAAGTTAGAAGCTTTGGAAGTTACCTTACACCCATTTGGAGAGTGAAGCACACCAAGGGCAGTCTGGATAGGCAAGGAAGAGTTTGGATAAGGTTTGGAGCGTTAGACAGCCTGTCATGAGCTAGAAAGAAGGAGAAATGCTTTAGCACTATTGAAAGCATGTGAGGAAGAACAGACAAGTATTTCAAAGAGCTCCCAGCCTGTCCATTGACTTCACATGCTTTGTATTTCGAAATACCCTAGTTCCTACTCATATATATTCTTGTAAACTCTCTCATAATTAAGCTAATGGAGTTTTGAGCCTCTCTTCCTCTAGTTCATCAATTCTCTATATTCTCTTAAATCTGTCACATATATTAATCTGATTGTCTATTAAACACTCTACAAACACAAAAATTGTTCAAGCTCAATACTGCCCACTTCCAAGCTTGGTCCTTCACCTATTCTCTCTGGATCAAGCTTGAGGAGGGGTATTGGTGTGCAATTCTGAGGATCCAAGTCGTCCATTGTCTCTTGGGAAGAAGTGGAGTTCACTCTTGCATCATTCCTCACCAGCCGGATCAAAGAATCTATCTGTAACATCCCGAGTTGTGATATGTGGAAAGGCTTAAGAGAATTGATTTGGCTACCTATGTCACCAAAGTGCACTTACCTTTTCAGGAGCACATCCAGAGAGAACTCAAGAGTTAAGCGTGCTTGAGCTGGAGTAGTCAAAGGATGGGTGACCTATCGGGAAGTGATTTGCGATACCGTGTAAGTGAGGCCAAAGCACGGGAAAAGGTCGGGTGGTGATTGCAGGGTCAGTAAACATGACTCTAAGCCTTGGAAAATTAATGGACCGACCGTTGGAACGGGATGGGGCTCACGGGCCGAGAGAGCGGGCGTGGGTGGCCCATTAGCCGTGAGCGGTCGGGGCGTTACAAGTGGTATCAGAGCTGGTTAGCCATCTCAGTTCTGACCTGAGAGGCGTCTTGAGACCTATCGTGGGGCGCAATGAGGACGTTTCGTTCTTTGAGAGGGGGTGAATTGTAACATCCCGAGTTGTGATATGTGGAAAGGCTTAAGAGAATTGATTTGGCTACCTATGTCACCAAAGTGCACTTACCTTTTCGAGAGCACATCCAGTGAGAACTCCAGAGTTAAGCGTGCTTGAGTTGGAGTAGTCAAAGGATGGCTGACCTATCGGGAAGTGATTTACGATACCCGTGTAAGTGAGGCCAAAGCACGGGAAAAGGTCGGGTGGTGATTGCAGGGTCANATTTACGATACCCGTGTAAGTGAGGCCAAAGCACGGGAAAAGGTCGGGTGGTGATTGCAGGGTCAGTAAACATGACTCTAAGCCTTGGAAAATTAATTGACCGACCGTTGGAACGGGATGGGGCTCACGGGCCGAGAGAGCGGGCGTGGGTGGCCCATTAGCTGTGGGCGGTCGGGGCGTTACAAGTGTTATCAGAGCTGGTTAGCCATCTCAGTTCTGATCTGAGAGGCGTCTTGAGACCTGTCGCGAGGCACAACGAGGACGTTGCGTTCTTTGAGAGGGAGTGAATTGTAACATCACGAGTTGTGATATGTGGAAAGGCTTAAGAGAATTGATTTGGCTACCTATGTCACCAAAGTGCACTTACCTTTTCGGGAGCACATCCAGAGAGAACTCCAGAGTTAAGCGTGCTTGATTTGGAGTAGTCAAAGGATGGGTGACCTATTGGGAAGT
The DNA here is from genome assembly GCA_932364175.1 of Eruca vesicaria subsp. sativa. Classification (NCBI taxonomy): domain Eukaryota; kingdom Viridiplantae; phylum Streptophyta; class Magnoliopsida; order Brassicales; family Brassicaceae; genus Eruca; species Eruca vesicaria. Next base: position 107,305 of record CAKOAT010759598.1, on the reverse strand, counting down.
GATTTGCGATACCATGTAAGTGAGGCCAAAGCACGGGAAAAGGTCGGGTGGTGATTGCAGGGTCAGTAAACATGACTCTAAGCCTTGGAAATTAATGGACCGACCCTTGGAACGGGATGGGGCTCACGGGCCGAGAGACCGGGCGTGGGTGGCCCATTAGCCGTGGGCGGTCGGGGCGTTACACTATCATGAACTCATTGCAACCTTGCAAGCTTGGACCTTCACCTATTCTCGGTTCCAAGCTTGAGGGGGAGTGTGAATGAGCTTCCTATGATCTGAGAGATGTCTTACCAAGTGGGGACTCATGTGGAGTTCACTCCCTACCATACTCTGATGAATGGGAAGCACCTTAAACTCATCTCAAAACATCCATTGTTGTTCTTATACTTAAAATGTTATTGATCTTGATGTGATTAGTGCATTACCTTGAGAACTGATGCACCTGTGGGATATTGTATCAGGTACCTTACTTAAGACTCAATGAAGCAAAGAACCGGTCCATCCTTACCTTTCAAGATGGCGAGTAGTCAGAAGAGAGGAGAAGACACAAATCGGGGTCTAAGAAGAGTCCAAGTTGTTGGTGTGTGCAAGAGATGGAGTCCATGCTTGCACCACAAGTTAGGCCATGATCCAGAGCCTAAGGACTCCACCATGATAAATCTGAAGTTCCTTAGGCTCACTGGCCAATCCCTAGGCTTTAGAGAACTCTACTCTTTTCCTTGGTTGGTTTTATCCCTAAGGAGGGTTTTCTGGCCAAGGTTTTTAATGAGGGAACTTCTTCAAGCTTCCAAGCTTGTCGAAGGATCTCCTATGGTCAAGCTTGAGGGGGAGTGTTGGAATGAAGAATAAATAAAGCTGAAGTTGATGAAGAGACCAAGCAAGTAAATGAAGCGTCCAGAACAAACATATTTGAATCTGTCGGTACAGTCTTGGCGCACAAGTAACCAAACCTAATCTAGAGTGTCTTGTGTAAGATTAGTGAAGAACAAAGTGTGTTTAGCTCAAGAACAAGAGAGAGGGAGAGAGAGAGAGAGAGAGAGAGAATGGGAGTTTGATTCGTGAGAGTGGGAGAGAGTGGTAACGAGTGAGAGAGTGTAGGAAGGATTCTTTATTTCCTTACTTAATTTAGGTTACATACAATGTATATTTAAAGGCTAAACTAGATCAAGAGAAGAAAAGAAGAATAAGTATAAACAATGGGGTATGTTCGAGGGAAAGCGAGTGCTCCTAAATGGTCTCCAGGCTTAACCAAGACATGTGACTTATATCCTATTTTATTCCCACTTTTCTAAGCTATCTCTCAACGGTTGGGAGCTCCTCTTGACTTTCAAATCTGCTTCTAAGGGAGAAGCTGAATGATCATGAGCATTGCCTTGTCTCCCAAGTCCCGTTAGGACATACTATGTTCCTTGTGAACCAAGGCTGTACGGACTGTACAGAATGCCTTGTAAGACACGGCTGTGAGAACATGACTCCTTCTCTTATGTCTTCATCTATTAAGATCAATACTCCCCCTCAAGCTTGACCATGTGAAAAAAGTCAAGCTTGGAACCCATGAAGACTTCCCTCATTAAAACCTTAATAAGCAAAACCCATTTGGGACAAAAACCTACTAAGGAAAGAGTAGAAGCTCCATGGCTAAAGGGAGCTTGCCTTGTTGATGTCTATGAGTCCGAGCTTAGGATAGATGGACTCACACACCTTAGTGCTTGCTGCCATAGTGAAGATGTCGGCTAACTGATCTTCATTTCTTGTGTAGCATGGCAAGATAACTCCTTGAATCACCATTTGTCTCAGCTTGTGGCAAACTACTTCAATATGCTTGGTCCTCTCATGGAACACTGAGGTGGATGCAATATGTATTGCTGTTTCATTATCACAATGCATTGTGATTGGGAAATTGATCTCAATGCCTAAGTCTTTGAGTAGCCCTTTGATCCATACCAACTCGTTGGTTAGCTTCCTCATGGCTCTATATTCTGCTTCAGCACTTGAACAAGAGACCACCTTCTGCTTCTTGCTCTTCCATGTGACAAGGTTGCCTCCAATGAAGGTACAGTAGCCTGTAGTTGATTTCCTATCATTCCTATCTCCTTCCCAATCAGCATCACAATAGCCCACCACTTCAGTGTTGCCATTGCAGCCCAGCCAAACTCCTTGTCCCAGAGCTCCACTGAGGTATCTAAGTATTCTCTTCACAATTTTCCAGTGATGGACTTTAGGCACTTGCATATGCTGGCTCACTTGGTTCAGTGCAAAACAGATATCAGGCCTGGTTATGGTTAAGTAGATCAGCTTTCCCACCAGTCTCCTATATTGCTTTGGATCATCAAATGGAGTATCCTCATACTCCCCCTCACGCAAAATATTATAACCATCTTCTAGAGGTGTCTTAGCTGGTTTCTCTCCAAGCATTCCTGCACCATTCAGAAAATCAAGTGTGTACTTTCTTTGGGACAAGAAGAGCCACTCTTTAGATCCACAAACTTCTATTCCAAGAAAGTACTTAAGCTCACCAAGGTCTTTAATATCAACTACAGATTTCAAGTAATCCTTAGTAGATTGTATACCTTCTTTGTCACTCCCTCTGATGATGATATCATCAACATACACAAGGATGACTACTATACCTTGTGGACTGGTGATACCAGGCTCTAGGTGATTGTTTCAGTCCATAGATAGCTTTCTTAAGCCTCCATACATTTCCTGGTTTAACCATGTGCTCTAGGCCAGGAGGAGGTCGCATGTACACTTCATCTTCTAATTCTCCTTGAAGAAATGCATTCTTCACATCCATTTGCCACAAGTCCCATTCCAAGTTTACTGCAAGAGAGAGAAGGATCCTGATCGTGTGGAGCTTTGCAACTGGTGCAAAAGTATCTAGGTAATCCTCTCCATATGTTTGAGTGAATCCCCTTGCTACCAGCCTAGTCTTCTTTCTCTCTGGCTTTCCATTGGCCAGGTACTTGATGGTGTGAATTAGTCTACTAGTGACTGCCTTCTTCCCTTTTGGAAGTTCGGATTCAAACCATGTATCATTCCTGATCATAGCCCCCATCTCATCCACAACAGATTCTCTCCATTCCTTATCTGCCATTGCCTCTTCATAAGTCTTTGGGATCCATTCTTGATCTACGTTGCTCATGGAGACTTGATGAACCTCTGGATATTGAGATACGGAGCACAGTGCCTGAATAGGATGAGCTACAGCATTTGCATTGAAGTACACTCTTGTGTTCTTCCAATTCTCTGGACCATTCCCAATCCGGGTGCTTCTTCTCAACTGTTGCACCTTTTGTACTGCTTCCTCTTCTTGCAGACCAGATTCCTCCACATTGATCTCATCTTCATTTCAATCTTGATCAGGCACTTCAGAACTGGCCTCAGCCAGTTCTTGTTGGTTCCCCTCTTCATGGTCGAGATGGGAATCATCTATGACTGGTTCTTTGTCTTGTGGCATGGCCGGAGCTACTGCTTCTTTTTCCTTTGGCCGGTTATTCCCAAGGCTCTCAAGAATAACCCTTAGGTTGTTGGCTCTATCTGAGGGTGCTTGTGAGAGATCCTTGAGATTCTCCCAGCTCTTCTCATCATAGTAACCCTTAGACTCCATAAACTTGACATCCCTTGAGACCATCACTCTTCTGGTTTCAGGCACATAGCACTTATATCCCTTCTGGTTGGATGAGTATCAAATAAACATTTCCTTGACACTCTTAGGTTCTAACTTGTTCCTTAGTTCACCTGGAATCAAAACAAAACAGGGACACCCAAACACACGCAAATGATCAATGGAGGGTTTGTCTTTAGTTAGTACCTCATAAGGAGAGACATCATGAAGGACTCGTGTAGGTGTCCAATTGATCAGATAACATGCTGTCACCACAGCATCACGCCAAAACCTTTTTGGGACATTTGTATGGAACATCATACTCCTAGCCACCTCCATAAGGTGTCGATTTTTCCTCTCAGCCACTCCATTTTGTTGTGGTGTGTATGGGCAACTTGTTTGGTGAATGATTCCGTGTTTGGCAAGATAAGTTTTGAAGGCCTGGCTTGTGTAATCTCCTCCATTATCTGACCTAAATATTTTTATCTTGGCATTAAAGTGGTTAGTTACATAACTCTGAATGTTCATGAAAGCCTCTAACACTCTATCCTTGAATTGTATTAAGGTTAGCCAAGTATATTTAGATTTTTCATCTATAAAGTAGACAAAATATTTGTGGTTTTCTCTAGAGACACAAGGAGCAGTCCAAACATCTGAGTGAACTAAATAAAAACAATGCTCATAAATAGTAGATGATTTAGTAAAAAAAGTCTTGCAATGTTTTCCTAGGATACAAGCCTCACAAGTATCATTTTTAAAAGAGAGATTAGGCAAAATTAACCCTAAGGCACGAGTGTGAGGATGGCCTAATCAAGCATGCATAATACATCAGAAGCTAAAGATGAAGCAGATTTAAAGCTGAATGCAAATCAGATTGAAACTTGGTGTCTTCTAGCAAATAAAGGTCTCCCTTGCTCACACCCTTTCCAATCATCTTACTTGTCTCAATATCCTGAAAATAAACCTCATTAGGACTAAAAATGACATTGCAATTCAGATCAATAGTTGCCTTTTTAACCGAGATTAAGGTACTAGCAAATGAGGGCATGTAAAGTGCCTTAGATTCTTTTTCAAACAATTTCAGGTTTCCAACTCCCACAATAGAAATACTATCACCATTAGCAATCTTAACACTTCCTAAGGCAGGTTCTACATTACTAATGAGACTAGAATCCTTAATCATATGATGGGTAGCTCCTGAATCAACAATTAGAGACTTAGTGTTTAAATAAGTGTTGAATGCATTACTATTTGTGAAGGCATTTCTGTTACCAGAGTTTGCATTGAGAGCCTTGATCAAGGCCTCAATGTCTGACTTGCGAAGGTAGAAGTCCTCCTGTGCTCACTGAGAAGAGTCACCAACAGCAAAGGTGGTTGAGACCATAGCTTTTCCCTCCTCTCCTAGGCTCATAGGACCAGAGTTGTGCGGCTGAGTCTCTTGAGCCCTCGCCTCATGTGCCCTGCCTTGTCCATACTTGTTAGTTGAGGATGTCCTGAGGTTAACATGAAGAGTCCATCAGTTTCTCTTGATGTGACTGGACTTCTTACAATGGTCACAAAAACCTGAGCGCCTATCTCCAGCCGGTTTGTAAGCTGCTTTGTTGACTGCTGGTGCTTCTCCCTTCTCTGCCTTGTGTGCCATAGATAAATCCCCCTTTCCACCAAGTAAAGCATCTGACCACAGCTCTTTCTGAAGTTGAGAACACACTTCATCATAGCTTGGTAGCTCTTTGGCCCTAAGAATGTGTTTTATCAAGTCATTGAAGCTTGAGTTGAGTGTGAGGAGTAGGCCAAAGACCTTGTCTTGCTCACGCCTTTCTTCAAGTATGGTAGGATCAGTGGTGCTTGGCCTCAGCATTTCAAGCTCAGACCACAGCTGGCTGTACCTCCCAAGGAGTTTGGTTAGATCCATCTCTTCGTGTTGCAAGTTGTTGATGGCTCTCTTCACTTCAAAGATCCGGGTCAGATTTGAAGTGTTTCCATAGACCTTTTGCAAGGTTTCCCAAAGTTGTTTTGTGGTTTCACAGTGTGAATAAGCTTCCATAATAGGAACATCGAGTGAGCTTTATAGGATGGACAGCACCATGAGGTCCTCTTGACTCCATTTTCTTTCATCAACCTCTACAATCTCCTCACCACCTTCTCCTTGAGTGATTTGCCTTGGTGCTTCACCTGTGGTGATATGCTCCCATAAGCCTCTTCCTCCAAGTGCTGTTCGTGTTAATCTTGACCAAATGAGGTAGTTTACCCCCTTTAAGGTAACCGGAATCACCACTCGTTTGTTGTTGAAGTTGTACTCCATTTCGAAATGCTTTTATCAAGTGGGTAAAAGAATGTTCTTGAGATTTTAGGAAAAGTAAACCGGGGAAAGAAAGAGAGTAAGGTTTAGAGTGGCTTTGCGGAAGTGAAAATGAGGTTCAGAAGCTTAAAGCTCTGATACCATGTAAGATTAGTGAAGAACAAAATGTGTTTAGCTCAAGAACAAGAGAGAGAGAGAGTGAGTTTGATTCGTTAGAGTGGGAGAGAGTGTTAACGAGTGAGAGAGTGTAGGAAGGATTCTTTATTTCCTTAATTGATTTAGGTTACATACAATGTATATTTAAAGGCTAAACTAGATCAACAGAAGACAAGAAGAATAAGTATAAACAATGGGGTATGTCCGAGGGAAAGCGACTGCTCCCAAACGGTCTCCACGCTTAACCAAGACATGTGAATTATATCCTATTTTATTCCCACTTGTCTAAGCTATCTCTCAACGGTTGGGAGCTCCTCTTGACTTTCAAATCTGCTTCTAAGGGAGAATCTGAACGAGCATGAGCATTGCCTTGTCTCCCAAGTCCCTTCAGGTCATACTAAGTTCCTTGTGAACCAAGGCTGTACGGACTGTACGAAATGCCTTATAACACACGGCTGTGAGAACATGACTCCTTCTCTTATGTCTTCATCTATTAAGATCAATATCTTGGAAGGCAAGGCAAGTTTAAATGTTCCTAAGGTTGCCTCAAAAACAAGAGAGACGTTGGGAGATATTATGGAGCAAGAAGAATGATTAAAATAAGCAGTCACATGTTTTGCTTAAGAAGAAAGCAGTTTGGACCTGTCACTTTCACTCATCATACTGTGTCACCTCTCTCTCCTGTCTCTTTCTCTTATGCTGGACGAGCCAGAGCTTGTCCTTACCCTCTTGGCCACTTCTATTTCCCCATAAAAGTATTTGTTTATGTCTTCCTAGATTTAGATTAATTCAATGTATGCTTACTGCCTATTTAAAGGCAGTTCATGTAAGAAAAATTTACGGCTGGAGACACAATCTAAGATTCTAATTATACTAACAAACACTTCTCCCATTCACACACTTTCCTCTTGTTTATTTTACCAAAATGTCCTCTAACTAAACACAAACTAACCAAAGCCAAATTACGGTTTGCCTTTTGTGTTTGGTTAGATATCAGTTTATTTGAATTTTAAAAAAACTACAACATTAAACGCGACTTTCTATCTCCCATTTTTTCTCAATCTAGATCTGGAAACAGAAACAGAACCCTACACTCGCATGTTCTTGCTCCCCTCCACCGTAGCCGGTAACGATAAACACCCGTCGTGAGCCTCGATTAGCCGCCGTCGTCTGTCTGGATTTCAGCCTCCGAGTCTTACCAAACTCTTCACTTACTACCGTCTCTCTCCACTAACCCCCTTGCATGTCTCTCTACGGAGGTTCCGCTGCCGTCTCTCGCCACTTACCCTAGCATATATCCTCCGCCTTTGTCGGTACAGAAGTTTCGCCGCCGTCGCTCTCATTAATCCGCCATCGTCCCTCTCGACAATCCGCTTTACTCTCTCTCCTTATCCCCTCCTCTATCTTCTTCGCCGACTCTGTCCACACTCACCGTGTCTCGCCATTTACCCCTTCATGGAAGGTGAGATCTCAATTTCATATTCTGGAAATTCTCTACTCTATTTTTCGTCTTACATTGAATCACACTCATTGAATCACTACATCTTTAGATTTTCTTTGGATCTTACCAATTAATTTTTTTTTTTTTTTTTTAAACAGAGAACGCAGAAAACCACCGTCTTCCAAAGAGGCTTTTCCGTACCGACAGATTCCCCAACCTACGTCTCAATATCTACTCCAGACCGAATACCCTAGCCTTCCTCCGTCATGTGCTTCGTGGTTCTCCCGAGCTTAGGAGGATTAGAGATTCACCTTTTGGGAAGCTGTTTGATCTCCCAACCCGTCAGTGCCCCGTATCATGTAAGCTCATTCAATCTCTCCTGACCCGCCAGTTGGTCTGCAGTAAAGAATACACTTTCTGGTCTGTGTTTGGACCAGACCCCATTAGATTCGGGCTTGAAGAGTTTGGTACCATAACTGGGCTTAACTGCGGAGATTTCCCACCGAATTATCAACCAACCGATCACAACCTAGAGGGTCCCAACAAACAGAAGAATGCACACAAAGATCCCATATGGCGAAAAATAATTGGGAAATATAACAACATCACCATCGCGGACTTAGCAAACGAGCTCCAGAACGATCCTGAGATGGATGGTTGGAGGCGAATCCGGCTTGCCCTCATCATTATCGTTGATGCAGTGTTGATTGCATCCCAGCAAGTCCACCGACCCACACTCAAGTACGTTCAGATGCTTGATGATGTAGATGCGTTTCTTAAATTCCCTTGGGGCCGGGAATCATTTCTTCACACCGTTTGTAGTATGAAACCACCACAGTTTCTGAAAGGCAAACCTGTTGCCAACCCAGTTGAAACCCTTGTCCAAAAATTCAAACAAGATTCCTTCCGCCTTATTGGGTTCCCTCTAGCTCTGCAGTTACTCGCCTTCAAATCCATACCTCTGTTGCAGTCAAAGATTCCGGGTCTACCACACGAGCAGACCATAATGGACCTTACCGATGGAGATCTACCTAGCCATGGATCGTTAGACCTTACCGATGTTCTTAACACAGAAGTCGACCCGTCGGTAAGTGTGGAATATTCTCCTTTTACTGAGACAAAGTTCTCTACTTTACGAGATTGCGCCTTATTTTTGTTCTCTATTTTTTTGCAGCTGTGTGTTACATCAATCATCCCGATTGTTAGAGGACCCGAATCTGGTTGGGGTATATGGCGAGACCAGTCGACAGATGATAAAGTGACATACATGGAGCAGCTGATAGCCAACAACCACCGCTTTAGTAAAGCTATGTGGCCAGGAGGTGACAGCTCAGAGCCTTTAAACATAGTGACTCCACCAGAAGAACCACATGTCCACAAGAAACACATTGTATCGAGGAAACGAAAGGAGTCAAATCTATCTGCCAAGAAAGCTTCTAAGCGACAACGCACCACTAAACTCTCTAGTCGACGCACCACTACTTGCTCAACCTCAACCTCAACCTCCCCCCAAAACAACGAGTTCAAAGCCTTATTAACCGCATTGGAAGCCAAGGTCATCGCATTGGAAGCTAGAGTGACCACACTAGAAGCTTCAAATGCGCGAATGAAACTAATCGTTAAACGCAAACGGAGACGGTCCACAACTGCTTCGAAATTACCACATTTTGCTGCAAAGCATCGTCGTTTCTCCTCATCGAAAGACCCACGTCAAGGGACTCATGCTTCGCCAAAAGATACCAGTGACCACAACAACCAGGTAACCATGCCTACATAAGGGAATATGAATTATATAGGCTTCTCATTCGGATTTCTAAATTTTTTGGCCTCAAAACAGGATGAGCAGGCGAAAGACGACACCTTCATTGTTTCTGAATCTCCTATTCTCAGCCAATATCGGGCCCAGCATCGCTCAACTATACGAAGTGATCCTCCATCTCCTGACCACCATTCACCTGACCATCACTCTCCCGAACACCAACCACTTGACCACGAACCACCTAACCACCAACCAGCTGACCACCACTTACCTGACCACCACTCACCTGACCATCACTCACCCGACCACCACTCAACCGACCAGCATTCTCATGACCACCAATCATCTAACCACAGCTCTCCCGACCACCAATCATCTCCACACCTTTCTCCTGCACACCAGTCTCCAACCTATGATACGGCTATCCAAGCTCACGATCAACCTGCCATGGACATTAACCTGTCTGACCACAATTTCGTATACCACACTCCCCCTCACACGTCATCAATTCCGGAGGCTGCACAACTGGATGACATCTTCCATAATCACCAAGTTCAAAGGACTCCCTCTCTGTTCCTTCAAGGTAGTCCTTCACAACATGAAGCCCCTATAGCCACTTTACCATAGTGTTACCCCACACCTCTCAACAATCTAACCACACAAACCCCGCCTAACCACAGTCCATCAACACCAAAAGGACATAGCCTTTTGCCCGTCTACGATAGCTCAGCACCTCCACGCACGACCCCCATCAGCTCACCCAACAAAGTTTCCCCACATTTCACCCCACTCCTCCACAATCAATGCTTTCGCTGCAGTTGCTGTTCTTAAAGGGTCCAGTACTAACTCTGAGGTGGTAATATGACATGTTTCATAATTGCATAAACCCTGTTAATTTGAGTTTACCATTCGCTTAATTATCTCTCCTTTCCTTCTGTCAGGCCAAAAGAATCGACGACGCGGCAGTACAACTAAGTGATTCCCCAGACAAGAAAATCCAAACTGTTCTCGATGAAGTCAATGTATGCCTTACACTAAGTGTTTCTCAAGTTAACACATCCCTCCCTTACCAATCAATGTTGGATGTTTTTTTTGCAGGCACAAACGAGTGATTCCCATGTCTGTGAACTCAGTGATTCCTCTCCAGCTAAAAAACAAAAAAGACATACACCAGCAGAGGACGAGAAATCCTTAGCAGAAGCACTAATGAAACGACGGGATTTCCCCCAGGTCGTGCTTATCTCACCCCCTCCAGAGGAACTGTGGAATCTGTTCTCAACAACTCTGCACGCCAAAAGAAATGTGTAAGTTCTCAACAACTTATCCTTCCTCAACAACTATTTTTTCAATCTCCTAATTTAATCGTCTTTCCAATGTTCCAGCAAACACGTTACACCTTCCAAAATCGATTTCTCCAATGAAGACCTTCTGAAACTAGCCACTCCTAGGATATGGTCTGACACACTGGTACGTTGTCCTGTTTCTCCAATATTACCTCTCTTCTCTTATCTGTTTTATCAAGCTCTAATAATTTCTACGAATTCTCCCCCAGCACATGACTGCTCTGATGCACATGCTTGGAGAACGCCACAAAGACGTGCTTCTTATGCACAACTCTTCATTCGTTCCGCCTCCTTTTACTTCATTGATGCAGTCCAAACACCGCCAATTCCAAGCCGCACTCTATAAAGACAAGGTCAGGTGGGACTCTCGGTTAACCAAGCTGATCACGATCCCTGGACAGTCCTGGATGAAAGCCGTTCACACTGTTTACACTCCTATGATATGGGCTGATAGGCATTGGGTTGGTCTAGCTATACACCTCCTTAAGGGACATGTTGAAGTACTCGATCCACTGCCCAACTTGTACAGCGACACCAAGGTACAAGGCTTCCTCAAACCAGTTCTCGACATGCTCCCATACTTTATCCGTTTCGTGGCAAACGACAATTCCCGTGACCTTTTACCTTTTACGTGGAGACCCATCCCCAACCTCTACCAAAACCTTAGGTCCGGTGACTGCGGGCCTGTCAGCATCAAGTTCATGGAGATGCACCTTTATTGCGATCCATACCCACACATGAGCGGGATCACAGATGACATTGTTGACAAGTTTCGCAAATGCTACGCAATGGAAGCATACAAAACCTTCGTCCTCCCTGCTTACCAACCCACTACCACTGACTAGCGCTCGCACAATGACGCTTACCGCTTTTGTTGATGAGGCTTTTTTTTTCCTACAAACTACTAATTTGCCTCTCTCTCGGATATTAGTTTTCTGTTAGGACTTTCTCATGTAACCTACCCATGTATTTTCATGATGTATTTTGGATGATTTATGCACCTCTAAAAAACCTTCTATGTAATGTAGTGCAACTTAGCTATGACTTTCAGGATTGCCTTTTGTATGTTGCAACATAAAGTAAATCCATCCAGAATTTGCTTGTCCATGTAATTACCCCACACCATTTTGCTGTCCATGGTTAGAGTGACACCTCTTGAAGCCCAGCCCTCACAACTGTCACTTAATAAAATCCAACCACATAATACAGCCACAATACTTCCAACCACGTTACCACATCCACACCTATTCCAACCACGTAACACACCAACAAGCCGGTTAACCACGTTACCACATCCGCAGGTCCTCCAATTACATTAGCATGACCACAGGTTACCAATAACAGGTTACCGTATTCCAACCACGTTACCAACATCAATTAAACCAACCACAGCTGCTTGCCCATGTCACCTCATTAACAAGCTCCTTTGACCATCGTTAAATGGCCACGCATCTGTCTATGCTCATCCACATTAGACGAACCGACACCTGTCAGTAACTAAGCAGACATATACTTGAGTTCTCTATATACTTCCTTACTCACCGTCGGTAATTCCAGATCTAACCAATAAAACAAAAATCAAGATACAATGCTTCCCTCGGCGGTTAATTCCAGATCTCCTTCCTCGTAAGCTTTTCCAAATCGTTTCTCATATCTCGTAAGCTTTCCAAATCTCCTTCAGTTCTTTAAACATAACTCTTCTTTGAATCACCATATACCACTCACATAGTTCTCACCTTTTTTATCGCAGCCCCCCACAATGGAAAACGCCACCGGAACCCCCTCCCACTGCCCATGTGGATCTCAAACAATTATCCTCACCTCTAAAACAAAAGAAAACCCTGGTAAAAAGTTCTTTCGCTGCGGCACAACTTCCGGCGCAGGCCATCTTTTCAAATGGGTTGAGGATGCTAATACCGAAGAGCTAGCCTTACTGGCGGATAAACAAGCTGCGCTTCAACAAGACCTCCTAGACCTAAAGCAAGCTCTTGTTGACATAAAAGCAGACATCCGCGAGATTGTTGATGTCGTAAACAGTATTAGATCCAATGTCTAGAACTCGCTCCTTTCAATAACTATTGTACTCAATCTGCTCATCTAATGTGACCATAACTCTTTGGCTTGCAATTATCTCCAATTTTCCACAATCGATAAGTTTCCCACTAACCACCATCCATAGCATCATCTACCACACGCCACCACTTACACAAACCATCGCCCTGAGGCAATGAAAAATCCTAACTGTCCACAAACACAACATCCACAATTTACCGATGTTCCTCTAGTATAATACAAACATCCACAATCATCCGATGCACAAAGGAGAGCAACTCACAGAGCCAACCGGAAATTTTTGTATAATACAAGCAACCACAACTCTTTTTTCAGAATACAACCACAAGCTCATTACATAAAACAATTGCCCTACATCAATACCAAAAAAACCGTTTCTGCAACAGCAATTGCCCTACAACAATCACAAAGGCACAATGTCCACAAACTTATGATCCACGCCCGATCATCCATAATATCCAAAAAACAAGACAACAGTTGTTCAATTACACAAAAAATTACGACAACAAATAACACATTCATATGGGGTTCGCACAGTTAGTCCTGTTATGCCCTGTACCCTTGCATCTCCCACACTTGTTTGGTATGGCCTTCTTCTTCGGCGCCTGCAAAACATGCCGAAGGGTTAGAAGGTTATTACCATACACTCTGTTAAATGGTATTACTAATACAACTCACAGGAATCTCTCCAGTTGACAAGAAACGCTTTGTCTTACGCCTACCGGCTGGCCTCTTTGTTACTGGTGGCATTAATACCTTCTTCTTCACAACCTCCGGAATATCCTCATCCCTTGGGTCACCAATTGGACTGATCACCCCTTCATATGTCTCCCTCCAAGCATCAGTTTTGTACCAGTGTCCCACCAGAGTAGCATAAGGTACATTCAAACTGTCAGCAACCATCATGGCGTGACCACAAGGTATCTTCATGTGGTCAAAGTATCTGCAGGAACATTTTCTCTGATCCAGGATGACACTTTCATAGCCACCAAACTTGCCTACAACCTGACTGCTCCAACTGGTAATCGACTTGATTTGACTGCCACTTACTAGCGCCATGCTCTTCATCATCACCTTATCTACTTCAATAGTCATCAACCCATTGTGCCTCCCTGACTTCTTCCTACGAGCACTGAACCATCTTGTCATCATGTCTTGAATAAACATCAACAACTCAATTATTGGGGAAGACCTCCCCTCAACCAATGCATTGTTTAGTTGCTCAGCGATGTTACTTGTCATTATGTTATACCTCTCGCCTTTGAAGTATGTCCTCGACCAATGGCCTGTCCCAATCTTCCCTAAATACACAGCACAATCACTACTGGCTGCCCTTATCTCGTCGCAGTATTTCTTGTAGTCTCGCATCCTATGTGCTGTAGCCGCTGCTGTCACCAACCTTGCAAGACCCTTGCTCGAATATCTAGCATTCACATTCCTGGCCAAATGAACAATACAGAAACCATGGTGTGCCTTAGGATACACACAACTCACAGCATTTGCTATACATGTTACTCTATCGGAAATAATTGTTACATTATCCGAATCAGCCAGAATCCTCTCCACCTTCTGTAGAAACCATGTCCATGCGTCAGTATCCTCACTGTCCACCACTGCAAATGCCAACGGGAAAACCTGAAAATTCCCAACCTGCCCACTAGCAGTCAGCAAGACTCCTTTGTACTTACCACTCAGGTGAGTGCCATCAATAACCAATACCAACCTCAGCTTCTTGAAACCTTTTATAGATGCACCAAATGAAAGAAACAGATACAAAAACCGATCAACACCCTCTTTATCCAACTCGGACTCTATATCAGTTATAGTCCCAGGGTTTGCTAGTTTAAGCATATACAAATACTCCGCCAACTTCTTGTAAGAATCATCATCTGGTCCCCTCAAATCCAAAATTGCTTGCTCTTTTGCTCTGTAACACTTCATGTAAGAAGCTGATATCCTAAGGTCTTCAAGCACAAGCTTCTGCAATTCTCCCACTTTTGGCCCCTTCGTCGGTTCTTTGAATTTAGCCTTGTACACAGCAGCAATTACCCTCGATGTTCCCCTGGTTCGATATCCATTCCTACTTTCTATCGGGCAACAATGATCCAACTGAGCTTTCCTTATTTCATAGTATCCAGTCCCCCTTATTTCATGGGCCGTAACCCTCCAATCACACCGTGGATCAGGGCACTCGCACACGAAAGAGTCCACTTTGGTCCGTGTTTGTTTGAATTGGATCTGACGCTTAATCGCATAAATGGCCAACGAGATTTGACAATCGACTTTGCTACCATACACTTTTCCAACATGCACCACACCATCTGCTTCTTCCACGTCAAGCCCAGGTATCTCAGCAGCTTCATACACTGTGTCGTCGTACAAAGGGGGAATGTCAAACTCTTCGTCATCCACTTCGCCAAGCTTCCTTTTCTCTGGTTCATGGCCACCACCTCCCTGACCACGACGCTCACGTCCATGTACACCTGGTTTACCCATCCACGATAGGTCATCCATAGGGTCCTCAGCTGTGGTCGTATCATCTTCATGCGAGACATAACCACCAGGCTCACCATCGTGGTCAAACGCATTGTTTGTATAAAAGCTGTTAGGTCCTCTACACTCTTCCTCCTTAACCACACCTCGTGCATCTTTACCATTGAATACAACCTCAACTGCATCCGAACCTCCCAAATCGCCTGCAATCAGTGGTTCCCAGAATTGGTAGTCATATCCTCTAGGCCTAACATCCCTCTCATCAACCTCATCTGGTCCGCTGTAATCACTTTGAATACCTTCGCTGCAACCACTAAAACCACCAACACCAGTGGCCTTACTCTCTGACCTAATTCGTTCTTCTAACTTCTCAACCTCTTCAACCAATTCATCATCCTCAATACTAATGTAGCTGCTTTTGGACCCTATGCTTGAAACGTAACCTCCTTTACCTTTAAAATCGTTGTCACCACAACGCTTATCTCCTGTAGGTGTAACAAATCCCTCGCCCATTCCACTATCAGCATGCAATTCGTTTCCCACTCGTTCAACCGTAGCGAACAGAAGCATGGACCCATTAACCTTCATATGAGTAAAAAAATACTTCAATCCACCATTACTAGTTAGCAAAACGGGAGGGGTCTTAATCCCCGTCGCTAAGTCCTTGCTATCCGGTGGCCAATAAGACAGAGCAACACCAATCTCAGCTCCAACAAATCTGAACTCACTAACCACCCGTCGTTCGAGCTCTTCTATGGACATTCCTTCCTCCACTGAAATCATCCTAGCCATCTTCTTCTTGTCCACGATGAACTCCCATTTACCATCCGGACCACAAACCCAGGCTCCACACATCACTAGACACATATCATCCATCTGGAATTCACAAAAACATCATTACGTTGTATATAGATTCCAAAAACAAATCAAAACAATATATCTGAAAAAAATGATATCATCGAACTCCATTGATGAACTACCTTCGCCGTCAAGGTTTACACCACAGACACGATGCTCAAGAAAGATTTTAATTTTGTCTTCGTTCAACCTCAACTTACTGACAAAATCAAGATCTCAGGCTAATGTTTCCTCAACCGCAACCTATCAGCCCTACCACGAGAGGAAGATTTAGATTTCTTCTTAATTGCACCAGCTACCAAGGAAACTCGTGCAAGTAGCCTTCCTCCCCCAGCCGTTCGATGTGTTGTTCAAATCATATCCAACGGCCCTTAAATCTTCCCTCTCTCCCATATACCTACCTTTTTTCCTTTCTATGCTTTACATTTATTGCAACTCAACACCTTCTCTCCTAGTTACATTCTTCAACCACAAACTCCTCCCTAAACCACAACAAAAAAATCTCGTCCCTTCTTAGGGTCATTTTCGTCCAACAAAAAACAGCTGGCACAACTTTGTGTCCCTGCCAACACAAGTGTCCTTAAGTGAGGAAAAAAGACACATTGTGTCTATTAAGGTAACCAACTCTTCATGTAACTAATTTATTCAAGCAAAGAGGAGTTCTCTTTCTTCACTATTCTCTGGTTACATACTCTCATTCTCTCTAATCTCTCTTGTTACAAACGAACTCACTCTCTTTGATACTCAAGAACTCTCTTAATCTCTTATTCTCCAGCAACATCCTCATTGATTCTCACATACTCTCTTCATTCTCTTCTCAGTAAATCCGACCATACTCTGTCTCTACTTTATCCTCACACTCTGTTTTGTCTATTCTCACATGCCTCACACGCTTAGTCAAAGGAGAGTACGAGGAGTCTTGGTCTTTACAGCTCACACCAGCTTGCTTCTTTGTCTTGGATGAGCTGAATGGATAAGATGCCTTATTTCTAAACGGTCAAGAGCCTTACTTGGACAGAAATGCACCAACACACTTTATGTATCTTCCCATCTCTTTGGACAGATACATAAAGTAACCTTGCTCTTCCTTTCCAGAGGTAAAGTATCCTTGATTTTCTTTTGAACAGCTCTTCCTCATTTAAATCAACCCAGGCGCCAACTCCCTCATTCAAATGTTGCTTTCCACACAATGCAACTTAGGCGCCAATACCCTCATTTAAATGTTGCTTGTCAAACAATGCAACTTTAACATTTCTTCATCACCCTAAAATGCTCATACATTTTAGGGTTTCTTCATGGCAATCTCAACAAGATTCCTCCCATGCCTTCTCATGAAATCTTCTAGGCATATTCTGGAGCTTGCCCTATTTATTTACAAACTACATCTTTTCTTCAGTTCAACACTGGAGGTCAAGAAGATCAAGGTGCAGCTGATACTGAAGGTCAAGAAGATCAAGGTTCTGATTCTCATGTCCAAAGTGGAGAGGAACCAGTGATAGAGACTCACATTGAGAGTCCGGAAGCTAGTCAAGAAGATCAGATACAAGAAGAGAGTGTTGTTCATGTCCCTTTGAGGAGAAGCACACGGGTAAGGAAGGATCCTTCCAACTGGGTAAACACAAGTGTGTACTACAATTGTCAAGCTGTGGAGCATCCTTCTCAAGATGTGTGATCCTTTGCTGAATACCCTGAAGATCACTATGCTTTAATGGTAAGTCTGGATGAGAGCTATGTTCCAAGAAGCTATGAAGAAGCAGTATTGATTAAAGAGTGGAGGGATTCAGTCAATGCTGAGGCTGATGCCATGGTTACGAATGACACATGGTATGAAAGCAAACTACCTAAGGGAAAGAAAGCAGTGTCATGCAAATGGATATTCACCATCAAGTACCTACCTAATGGGAAGATTGATAGGCGCAAGAAAAGGCTACTTACTAGAGGGTTCACCCTAACCTATGGAGAAGATTACATTGATACATTTGCACAAGTTGCAAAACTCCATACTATTAGGATTGTCCTCTCATTGCAACCAACCTTGAGTGGGATTTGTGGCAGATGGATGTTAACAATGCTTTCCTTCAAGGAGAGCTGGAAGATGAAGTTTATATGTTACCACCTCCAGGCTTAAAAGGAATGGTGAAACCAGGGAATGTGCTTAGGTTGAAGAAAGCTATCTACGGATTGAAGCAATAACCAAGAGCATGGTACAACAAACTGAGCACAACACTGAATAGGAGAGGTTTTAGGAAATCTGAGCTTGATAACACTCTCTTCAAGCTTGTTACTTCAGCGGGTATCATTGTGCTGCAAGTGTATGTGGATGATATCATCATCACTGGTGGATGATATCATCATCACTGGTAGTGATAAGGAAGGAATCAGAGCTACAAAGGAGTTTCTGAAGTCAGTCTTTGATATAAAACACTTAGGAGAAATGAAGTACTTCCTTGGGATTGAGTTGTGTTGATCCAAGGAAGGTTTATTCATTTCTCAAAGAAAGTATGCATTGGATCTGCTAAAGGATGCTGGTGCTTTTGGAGGAAAAACTGCCAAGATGCCCATGGAGGATGGATATAAGGTTCCACGTGAAGGGGAGTTAGAGGATAGCAAGTTGTTTCATGACCCGAAGCTGTATAGGAAGCTGGTGGGGAAGCTAATATACTTGACTATTACCAGGCCAGACATTTGTTGTGCTGTGAATCAGATAAGTCAGCATATGCAAGCTCCAAAATAACATCACTGGCGCATGGTTGAAAGAGTCCTCACGTATCTGAATGGAACTCAGGATCTTGGTGTATGGATAGGCTGTAATAAGAGCACTGAAGTTGTGGGATATTGTGATGCAGATTGGGCAGGAGATAGAGCTGATAGGTAATATTTTAGAGAGAAGAAGAGATTGTATGTAGAGAATGAGAGATTTGGGTGAGAATGAGAGAATCTAATGGAGAATCATAATGAACTTTAGAGAGAAATCAGACTGAAATTCTGTGTGTATTTAGATAATGTTCTCGTTACAATTATATAGAGAAGAAGGAGTAACAAGATAAGATAGGCAAAAGTAGAAGCATGTGAAGTCAGCTTGACCGAGGAGCGTCTGGTTTGAAATACGCGGACCATAAGGCTCACACGCTTGATGCCAAGAGCATCTAGGTAGATGCTCTTGCACTTTACAGCTAGCACCAGCTTCCATCCTTGACCGCACCTTATCCCTTAACGGATACAAACCTGAAACCATCTACTTCTCTTAGAGTCTTTTCTCCCATGCTCCTTTACGTCCCAATGCCTTGACACTCAAGTTACCATCTTCTTAAGCTCATTGTACATATACTCCATCCGTACAACTTTCACCCTATATTTGTATAATCTTCAAATCACTTCTAAACACCACACAGCCATCTCTAAGATATTTTCCTCTTTATTAACTACTCAGCTTAACAATAGGAAGTCTACTACAGGCTACTGCACATTCGTTGGTGGAAATATGGTTACTTGGAAGAGTAGGAAGCAAAAGGTTGTCATGCTCTAGTGCAGAGGCTGAGTATATAGAGCTATGCTTGAGCTCACCAACGAGTTAGTTTGGATAAAGGGGATCCTAAAGCACTTAGAGATTGAGCAAGCAACACCAATGACTATGTATTCAGATAACCATGCTGCTATTCACATTGCTACAAACTCAGTGTTCCATGAAAGAACCAAGCACATTGAGGTTGACTGTCACAAGGTTAGACAGATGATAGTTTTGGGTGTTGTCTTGCCATGTTACACAAGGAGTGAAGATCAGTTGGCGGATGTTTTCACCAAGGCTGCTAGGCAGAAGACAATGGAGTCCATACACATCAGGTTAGGACTCATTGATCTCTCGCCTAAGGGCTAATCTATACACTCTCCTGATCATGAGGTCTCTACTATTTTACTCATCAAGGTTTTGCCCCAAATGGGTTTTCATTGGTGAGGTTTTAATGAGGGAGATCTTATCGTCCTTCCAAGCTTGACTTGTTCCACATGGTCAAGCTTGAGGGGGAGTGTTGAGATTAATAAAAGATAAAGGAGTGATAAGGTGATGGACTGAAGTATTGTGAAGGACTTAAGAAATGAAGAGGGAGTATTTTAGGGCTGTCCGTACAACATGTACGGATGACCTAACTTGGCCAAGAAGTGATCAAGGAGAAAGTTACCTTTGGTGTGGTAACTTGGGAAGTTAACTTCAGCACCTTACCGTGGCTTATCCGAACGTTGAAAGAGGATAAGAGAGGCGCGTATCCAGGCTGTCAAAGGCTGGAAAGGAGAGCATCTTGGACTAGTACCCATCGCTTCTACCCAACCGGAGGAGACAAACTCGGACAAAGAGGACGATCCAGCGACTAAAGTGATCGAGAAGTCTGCGACAGCCGAGTAAACACACTCGCACCAACAGTCAGAACTATGAGATGGCTTGATTTGCGAAAGGAATACGTAGGCAGCTCGCCTAAAGACGAGTTCATCTATCCCCCTTTCCAAAACGGGGGGGGGGGTGCATATACGAGTATTCGTATACTCCCAAATTTTAAAAATATTCGCTTTGTAATTGAAATTTTTGAAACTTTTAATAAAAACAAAGTTAGAATATTATAAAATCTCTCTACTATCGAAAAGCGTAAAAATGAATCCCAAACATCCGGAAATTACTTCCACCGTAACAACTACTTGATCATTTCGACAAATACACCAAATATTTTCGAAAAGAACCGGCGAGACGTCGCCTAAAGTCTTAGAGAAATATTTCGCAAAGTCCCTCTGCCACTATAAATTCACAAACGCTCGACGATTGGCCCCGTCGAGTATGCTAGCCATCCAATCCATTGCACTCCTACCGTGCAATCATTACCAAGAAGTACTTTCCCCGAAGTCAGCTCTTCAGTCATGTGAAACTAATCCCTTCTACACGTCATGTAGTTAGAACATCCAGAACCTATCACCCACTTATCATGACGCTGCTTATCTGTTAAAGATAGCGATCACCCTCGGAATCATGACGCTTCGTATCTATTAGTGATAGTGCATCACCTTTTGAATCATGACGCTTAGTATCTATTACCGATAGTGCATCATCCTCTGGATCATGACGCTTCGTTTCTGTTACCGATAGTGCATCACCTTTTGACTCATTACCCTTCATATCTATTACCGATAGTACATCACCCGCTGAATCACAATCTATCTCAACGGCTGCTTCAGCTTCGTCTTCTCCTCTGCCATTGTACTTCTTGTAGGAATAGCACTCCCTCTTGGTGTGCCCCTGCTTCTTGCAGAACCAGCAAGTTATCCTAGACCCTGAGCTCGATCAAGACTTGCCTTTATCATTCCTCACAGGATCTTTCTTCTAAGTCATTCCTCTAGCATAATATCCTTCACCAATATCATCTGAAGCCATAGAGGCCTTGAGATCCTGATCTTTACACCTTTCTGCACTTGTCACCTCTTCCAACGACAATGTATCCTTGTCGTACTTACGCGGTTTCTTGAGAGAGTTGAATCATGAAGGAAGCGAATTCATGAGTTGAATCGCTTGTACCTCCTCTGACAAAGTTACATTCATGCTTTAAAAGTAAGAGACAATCTTCAATAAGTCATCGATATTCTCATCCATACTCCGAGTATGACCATCTTGAAGGTATAGAATTTTTACTGCAAGTGAATTCTATTCGGTAGAGTCTTTGAAAGATATAGCTTCTCAAGTGTAGACCATGTAGAAGCAGCTGACATACACAACTCGATCTTCCTTAACACGTGATCTCGAACATTGAGAGTGATCAGATTTATCACCTTCTATGATCTTTCAAGCCTTTCAGCCACCAACCTCTCCCTGAATACATCTTCGTCTTCATCCTTCCTCATTACTGACGCTGAAGGTGACGTACACTCTTCTAACACATCTTTTAAACCAAAGACAGACTGATGCGCAAGCATCCGCTTCTTCCACAATGAGAAGTCTTCCCATCAAACCGCTCCATTTTAATTCTTGCATTCGCCATTGAAAACCACACCAACCAAGGCTCTGATACCACTTTGTTGAACCACAACGGAGAATTAGTTTAATTCAAGAACCAGAATCAAACACAAAAACTCGCTGATACACTCTCTGACAAACTCGACGGCGTAAGTAAGAAAGTTTGAGTTTGTAGAATAATGGAGATAGGAAGAAGAATAGAAAAATAAGTAGAAGATGGACACAAGAAATTTTTTATCCAGTGGTTCACCTATAATGGTTTACGTCCTCCGGGACCTAGTAAAGAGGCAATTCACTATAATCTTAGGTACAAATATTTAGAACCTCTCTCTTTTTCTCACAAGCCACAAGCCGGTTTGCTTGGTCACAAAGAACCTGTCACTGAGGACTTTCTCAAGACTAGAGATAATAGCACACATGAGCTGCTCTTATATAGTAGGAGTCTATTAAACTAACCTTGTTGGATTAGGGCATTCGCGTCTTTCCATAAATCTATTAGGAAATATTCCAAAATACTTGCAGCTTCTATATCTCCATAAAAATGACATTTAACTTTCCTAACACAATGTTCTTTTCTTAGTTTAAGTTCTTCAATTTTGTTTGATTTCCATCACCAAATCCTAACATGCACATCTAGGAGATGCAACGTTTGTTCATACTTGCTTGTTTGGATTTGACTTTGCAATTGTAGACAATGGAGGCGTAGCCTGCGGCATCTCCATGGCCTGAGGCAGCCTTAACTCTCCTGCGGTCGGATAAACAAACAAGGAAAGTACACCATTTTTGCCAATATTAATTTTTGTTTAAATATAATTTTGGAGTATTGGACTGTATGGCATAGAAAAATAAGTATAATTCACCAAGTAACCAATTTCTCTAACAGTTCTATACACACTATTACATTTATATAATAATATTGTATTAGCTTTCCTTTTCACTGGTAAAACCTGCAAATAAATAAAAAATTAAATAATAATTATTGATTGTGAGACATATAACGTGGTTCTTTGTTGCTCACATACACTCACAAAATAAATTTTTATTGTTAATATTTGTAACGGAACAAATTCTTCCAAAACAGATTTGAGCGACGAAGACGTTATCAGAAAGTTTTGTGGAAGAAGAGAACGGTTTAGGAAGCTTTATCGTGACGGAAAGGAGAGGCTTCTCAGATTCTAAAAGTGACAGTAGCGGAGACACCGGAACATGTACGTATCTGAATTTACAGGAAATCTTTGTTGTATGTGAGAAAACATGAACAGTTTTTGTTATTGTATTCTATTCTACTATATGCATATAGAATAGAATGTAAACAATGTATATTTTTCATATTGTGTTATATGTTCTATTTTGTTACTATACTATTTTCTCATGTTCCATTTCATTTTACGGTTAATAAAAAGTGATCTATTATGTTCAGTAATATAATTTGTGATTTTCTTAAATTCTATCTTTCTTTACATATTTTAAATCTGTAAATATCGTATTATGATATATATTGTATAGTTGAATATTACATAATATTATTTAATATTACATAATATTGTTTATTTTTTAGATTTGATATTTGGATTTAGGGTTCATATTTGGGTTATGGTTTAAAGATTAGGGTTTAGTATTTAGAAGATGAAGCGGTATGGTTGGGATCAGCGTTAACTTCTTACATGCAATCACAAATATTTCAAATTTCACAAATATGTACTATGTTATTTATTTGTTTCATTCTATTTGGGTTTAGAGTTTACGATTGGGCTTAGGGTTTATATTGGGGTTTATGGTTTATATTTGGTTTATGATTTACTGATTAGAATTCAAGGTTTAATATTAAGGGGTTGTGGTGGGATTAAGGATAACTAAAGTTGGGATATATTTAGTATTTAAAGGTTGTAGGTGGAGTTACAATCTTATAATATTTCGCTGATATGGAATAGAATACTTGGTGCATATGTATGTGGTTTAGTATTTGGAAGGTGGGGGTTGAGGTTTGGGTTTAGTGACCATATCATGTATCGTTCCTTTTGATAATTAATAAAGAGTGTTCTATTTTTCTCACCAATATGTACTATTCTATCTATTTTGTTCCATTCTATTTGTGTGTGTGGTCTATACTTGAGTTTAGGGTTTAGTGATTAAGAAGTTTAGTATTTGGAAGGTGGGGTTGAGGATTGGGTTTAGTGACCGTATCATGTATTATTCCATTTGATGATTCATAAAGGGTGTTCTATTTTTCTCACTAATATGTACCATTCTATCTATTTTGTTCCATTCTATTTGGGTTTAGGGTATATACTTGGGTTTAGTATTTAATGATTAGGATTTAGGGTTTAGTATTTGGAAGGTGGGAGTTGAGGTTTGGGTTTAGTGACCATATCATGTATCATTCCTTTTGATAATTAATAAAGAGTGTTCTATTTTGCTTACTAATATGTACTATTCTATCTATTTTGTTCCATTATATTTGTGTTTGTGGTCTATACTTGCGTTTAGGGTTTAGTGATTAGGAAGTTTAGTATTTGGAAGGTGGGGGTTGAGGATTGGGTTTAGTGACCGTATCATGTATCGTTCCATTTGATGATTCAGAAAGGGTGTTCTATTTTTCTCACTAATATGTACTATTCTATCTATTTTGTTCCATTCTATTTGGGTTTAGGGTATATCCTTGGGTTTAGGGTTTAGTGATTAGGATTTAGGGTTTAGTATTTGGAAGGTGGGGGTTGAGGATTGGGTTTAGTGATCCTATCATGTATTGTTCCATTTAATGATTAATAAAGAGTGTTCTATTTTGTTCACCTATATGTATTATTCTGTATATTTTGTTCCATTCTATTTGGATTTAGGATTTATACATGAGTTTAAGTTTTAGTGATTAGGATTTAGGGTTTAGTATTTGGAAGGTGGGGGTTGAGGTTTGAGTTTAGTGACCATATCATGTATCGTTCCATTTGATGATTAATAATGTGTTTTATTTTGTTTACCAATATGTACTATTCTATGTATTTTGTTTCATTATATTTGGATTTAGGATCTATATTTAGGTTTAGGGTTTAATGTCTAGGATTTAGGGTTTAGTATTTGGAAGGTGGGGGTTGAGGTTTGGGTTTAGTGATAGCAGCTTAGGATTTAGTATTCAAAAGTTAAGTCTGGTTTAACATTTTAAGAATTTTCTGTTGGGTTTATGAATATTATGTGGCATTTTTCTCGGGAAAAGGGCCTATTTCTACCCAAACAATTTCAATCGTGCCAAATACAACCCGAACAAACATTCAGTGCCAAATACGACCTGAACTATGTTATAATTCAAAAATACTACCTGAACTTTTTAAAACGTGCCTAAACCTACATTGACCGTAACAGAAGTTAGTCAACCGTTAAAATGATAAAACGACGTCGGGTCTATTCCTACCCAAACAAATTTAATCGTGCCAAATACAACCCGAACAAACATCCAGTGCCAAATACAACCTGAACTACGTTATAATTCAAAAATACTACCAAAACTTTATAAAACGTGCCTAAACCTACATTGATCGTAACAGAAGTTAGTCAACCTTTAAAATGATAAAACGATGTCGTTTCGATTTCATTATTTTTTTAAAAATATGAACATTCCGGGATTCGAACTCGGACCTTGCCACTATTTAAAACAAACATATCAACCACTAGACTAAAGCAATTATTTTAAATAGTACTACAAATTTGCAATTTAATATATGCTTTTATACTTTTTCATCTTCTCTAATTAAAACTTTGCTTATTATTATTTTTGATTCTTATTAATATATTAACATATTTAATAAGCTTATAAATACTAATTTCTTTTGTTTCTTAAAATTAATTCAAGCTGAATATACTTTACCAAAATAAAATAAATTACCATTAAGTTTTATTTTTAAAATAATTTATAT
>CAKOAT010759598.1:19869-81285 GCA_932364175.1 Eruca vesicaria subsp. sativa | reverse complement strand
CTTTACTCTAGTGGTTGATGTGTATGTTTTAGTGACAAAACCCGGGTTCGAGTCCCGGAATGTTCATTTTGAATAATAGAATCAAAACGACGTCGTTTTATCATTTTAACGGTTGACTAACTTCTATTATGATCAATGTAGGTTTAGGCACGTTTCAAAAAGTTCAGGTAGTATTTTTGCATTATAACGTAGTTCAGGTCGTATTTGGCATTGGATGTTTGTTCGGGTTGTATTTGGCACGATTGAAATTGTTCGGGTAGGAATAGGCCCTTTTCCCCATTTTTCTCTTACGGTAGTTGTACAGAAGTGACTCTAAATTTGAGATGGAAATGTTTTATATTGGTGTGTCATTAAATTAAAGTGCCACGTTTCTTATTTTAAAAAAAAATACAACTGGAAATCATCTACGTTAAAGAGTAGACCCGGAGAGAATATGACTAAAATGTCTGATATTAAATTATATCAAAATCAATGCTATTCACTTAATTTCACATTGAAATATGGTTATCTTGCTAATAAACTCTATAATTATTTCTATACTAGTTGCATATTCGCCGCGCAAGCGCAGGGCCGTGATCATTATGTTTGCGTGTAAGTTTTTTTTTTATTGTTGTTTTAGTGGATTCTTCTAATGCTACCAAATAATAATGAAATGGAAAGAATGTAGTAAGAATGTAAAGTGAAAATATTGTATATCTAATGTTAAATGTTATTTATATGCGAAGTAAAATTTATATGAATAGTTATGCTATAATATAGTTTTTAGTGTGTAAAAGTATGTGTCTATTTTTATTTTTATTTTGCTGTAAATAGTTTTTATATCGTATGTCAAAACATGATATAATTTTATATTTATAGTATTTATATTTGTATTAAACGATTTATTAATTTGAAAATAACCTTAATTAAGTTAATATTCGTTGTTTAAGTTTCATTAGATATGTTTTTCTACATGGTTTTTTGTAAGTTTGGGTTTTGTTCATAAATGATTTGGCATTTTTATCTACGGTGTCATTGACTGTGGGAATCCATTCGCTGAAGTCTGGAGTCGGTGGTGAGGAATGTTTTCAATGAAATTATAGTAGTTATTAAAATGTAAGAGAAATTACATATTCATTTAATAAATAACGAAAAATACTTAAATTTTTTTGTTTATTTTATTTTATTTCACATACAAATTTTTTGAAAATATATTAGGAATGTGTTAAATATTATTTATATGCGAAGCAAGGTTTATATGAATAGTTAGGCTATAATATAGTTTTTAGTGTGTAAAAGTAGGTGTTTTTGCTATAAATAGTTTTTATATCGTAGGTCAAAACTTGATATAACTCTATATTTATAGTATTTAAATTTGTATTAAAAGATTTATCAATTTAAAAATAACCTTATTTAAGTTAATATTCGTTGTTTAAGTTTCATTAGACAGGTTTTTATATATGGTTTTTTTTTTGTAAGTTTGAGTTTTGTTCATAAATGATGTGGCATTTTTATCTACGGCATCATCGACTGTGGGAATCCATTCGCCGGAGTTTGGAATCGGTGGTGAGGAATGTTTTCAATGAAATTATAGTAGTTATTAAAATATAAGAGAAATTAAATATTCATTTAATAAATAACGAAAATAATTAATTTACGTTGTTTTTTTTTATTTTATCTCACATACAAATTCTTTGAAAATATATATTAGGAAATATGTGCAATGATTTAATTTTTTAGCTCTTAATCTATAATATTCAAGCCTCATTAAGCCATCCACGTAGCCAGCCGCGTGAGATTCATTTTTTTTTGTTTTTTGGTCTGTTCGTGTTTGGATTTATTTTTTATTATTGTTGGGTTGAACTATATTCTAATAGGATGTTTTAAGACTTTTTAAGCCATCCGCGTAGGCAACCGCGTAAGACTTGCTTTTTTGTTTTTTTTTATTGTTCATTTTTGGATCTATTTTTAATTCTTTTTGGGTTTGAACTTGTTAAGTTCTACAGATTATCCAACTATTTTGACCTTTAAAATAATAAGCCCAAAAAAAATATAAAAATCTTATAAACAAAAAACTCATACGATAATAAATCAAATAAAAAAAACAAAAATACATGATAGCCGCGTCGTTTGAACCCACGATCTTGCATGCTTAACTAAATACCTTATACCACTTGGCTAAAGTGTATTTTATTGTTTCTAATGACCTTACCAAAACTATGGATGTTTAAAAAATAATTACGGGACCCACAAAACTGCTGACGAGGCACGTTGTGGAGCTTTGAAAGTCTACTATTATAATATAGATTTTTCAAAAATTTGGTTAAAAGTGAAATGGGCATAATATCTAAATTAATGTATACAAAAACACAAGCTGTAATATACACGAGAGAGTTACATTTATACGGCTCTTTTTGAGATTAAAATGAGAAAAACTAAATAACTCCCCCTTTTATTGATTCTTTAAGACTTTCCTCATTGTACAAACATTTTACAGCTAAAGTTCATTAAATAAAACATTTTACAACTAATAATCTATTTTTTAATAAAATAAAAGGATAACGTTTCCTATTTTCTAACAGATCACCACTTAAAATTAAACAAAATAATTACATATACATATATATATATATTCAATTCCAAAGGAAACCTTATTGTTCTTCCTTAGGTTTGCATCTGCACCTTCTCTGCTGCTCTGTCAACTCCTGAATCCATAAAACAGGAAAAACGATCAAAACAAAATACAAATACGTTTTTTCCAGTTTGTGTTACTATTCACTCTTTCCTATATATTTTCCTAAAACAATTTCCCGTATTATGCTAATTTTTCATATGCTAATTTTTGATATGCTGATTTATGTTGCAGTGTTGTAGATAAACCTGGATCTGGCATTGAAGAGCTTTCACATACTCCACAGCTTCTTCTAACATGTCTGCAGTGTTGGTTTGCTACCAAAAAAAGGAAATCATAACTGAATCTTTGCACATCTTTAGGAGATTTATCATACAGAAACCAGTTTTCAAACGTTTGTTTTCGTAATGTTTATAACGAGACAACTAATCAGATATCACACAAAGAATCTTCGAATATAGGGCTGCACGACCATAGTTTATGGACTATACGGTAACTGTGAAGTTTCATCAGTGTCTTCACAAACATCAACAGTTAAACATCCATTTTCCTTTACAGCTAAGCTTAGTAAGCGCATTAACACTTACCCCAGGCCTTGAGCATATATAATTTTGGTCCCATTTCGTGATTCTTATCAAATTGAAAATAAATTGAGATGTAAAAGAAAACTACCTTATCCATGTTAGGAACAAGTTCTTGCAGCCTTCTGATCCTATCGCTTATTCGCGTTCTCCTCACCTGATCATAGATTCATATGAATACAGAAAATACATAAAAACAAAATAAGAGCGTAAACAGAAACATCACAAGTTATGACTACAAAGCGTAAAGCTTTTAAGCAATTACCCGTTCAGCGATGCTACGAGGATGAGTTGCACAACCACGTTTAGCACGAACCCTAAAAGGAACAGAGTCCTCAAGAAGCTTATCCATGTTCATATCCATCATTCCTGATACACCACCACTCATTTGCTCTTTTTTCTACTCAACAGAACAAAACGGAAGAGTTGATTATCCAAGTTCAAATATCCATACCAACATTTCTCATCTTACAGGACTTAAGACGATCTTCAGATTTGAACGTCTTGGATATAAGAGACTTAATGTAGTGGCTAATAAAGTCTGATTCTCAGTTTTCATATACTAATAGAAGGTTTATGTCAGCCACTGGGAAAAAAAACTACTGCAACTTGCTGCGTTTTGTTTCAAACAAATGCAAGTTGTCAAATATTAGACAAGACTGCTCTTTTACATCTTTCTTGTCTCCACCACTAAGCATTTCAAAGACCCATTAAACTATGAATTTACTAATCTCAGTCTGAAACAAAATTCAGCATGTTGACCATGCTTTCATTCAAATTGACAACAAGAAAATTAAATCAAATAAGAACAGATTATTCGGCAGACAGCTTACCATCTGAGAAGAAAGCTGAGCTTCAACTTCTCTTGACCGTTTACTCGCCGTAGAAATATTAACGTTCGGCGGAGAGTAGTTGTAATTCGCCGGAATCCCAAAATTTGATAAAAACCCATCAGCCTCAGCTCCAGAGCCACGGAGAAAATTCGCCGGAGAGCTGTTCTGACGGTGAAAACCACCCTGGTGATTGTACAGTCCCTGCTCAACGGAACTCTGGAGCTCTAACATGCGGTGACTCGTTAACCCGGCCGAGTTTCCGGTAAGAAGCTCAGTTAAACAGAGATTAGGTTTCAAATCGTCTTCTTCATCATCCTCGAGTAGGGTTTCAATCCAAGAAGCCGGAGCTGAACGGATCCGAGCTAACCCACCACCACGACTCACCTCTCCACATCCTACTCCGTCGCCACCGTCGATTCCGCCGCTGTGAGTGGATTGCATCGGATATTCACCGGCCATTGGTTTAGTCGATGAGCTAAAATTCACCTATTTCTTTGAGTGGAGTCAATAAAACAAAGCAACAAAGGTCTCTTTTCGGAATTTTTTTCCCTGTCTTTTCTTTTTTCTTTTTATTTTAATTTATAAATTTCTTCAGCAGCAAACTATATTGTTCTCCAATTGTCTTATATAGGATTGGACAAATAAAATGAATCTGAAAATTGATGTAAAACTTTTCAAGGGTCCTTAATCAATTAACCAAATGATGTAATCTAGAAAGGTTGTCGAACCAACCCTAACTGATTATAAAGCAAAATAAATATAAGACCATATTCAAGCTAAATGCAATCAGTTTAGTGAAGTTATATGATCAGTAACAATACTAAAATGCAATAAAGAAACAAGCTTTTTTCAATAAATGAAAATAAGATCCGTAGGATTAGGTATTTCGTTTAGGTGATCAAGTTTTAATCTAATGGTGGCAAGCTTTCAATCAATGTAACATTAAATCTAAACAACTTAACTAAGCAAGTTCTAAGACAAATGCTCATTTCCTTAACATAATCAAACACAAATGTCATTGGTTTAAATAATTCAAGCAATCATTAAGAGTGAGTTTAATAACTATCTAAGACTTCTTAGATACAAAGGTCATTGGCTAAGAAGTCTTAGAGGTAAGTAAAGTTGGTTCAGACATTTCAACATACAACTTGAGCAGGAAATGACTAGAGATTTAGTTTAGAGAGGCCAACAATAATCTAGCACTAAGATCACTCCATAGCAAGGAAACACTTAGATCCAACACTAAACACCTTAGATCTACACTCAATCATCCTAATCAACCTAACCCATAGATGTAAGATGTATCTACACACTAATAAACATGTTTACTCTTAAATCCATGATGGATTCAAACTTAACCATGTTTAGGAATGTTGGGGTCAAAATCGGTACGACGGAATCAATGACCAAAAATTTCCGTAGAAATAAAAATACGTTTTATAAAACACGAGAAGTCGTTTAATAAAATTCTAAGGACTTTCCAAACAAATGAAAGCCGCGCGAAAATTGGAAATTGTCATCTCAGACTGCACGATTGCCCATGTTAAGCGAAAAACCGCAAAAACCGCATCCGCCATACCACGAGCTGATCGTCTCACAACAGCTCGCCGTACGGCAAGCTGACCATCTCACAACAGCTTACCGTACATCGAGCTGGACTGGATCAGTTCAGTTCACTGTACGTCGAGCTGACCGTCCCGAGCCTCGCTCCCCCGCATCTTCGACACGAAGCATACATCCTTCGATTTGATCGTGTTCTGAACCATGGTTGAAACGTCTCTCGTTTCATCTCGATCCGTTTTACCATTCAAGTTTTACGATAAAAATCGTAAAAGTCTTATTTTCTCATAAGAATTTGGGAAGATTGTATAAAACACCAACGATTAAACGGAACATCGTACATTGGGAAACTATACGGTTAACTCAAGAAGTCATATAAAAACGACATCGTATCAGGAAAAAATTCATCTACAATTGTATAACGGTTTTTATCGCAAAACGGCGTGGAAAGTCTTAAAACGCGATCAAAACCTATCTACAGTTTTGGCGAATTCCTTCCCATAGATGCAATGACGGTTTAAAAATTTACTCGCAAAAAGAAGATTAATGCGAAGTTTGAAGATATATAGAGATTTCCGAAGAAAAATGGAAAGATCGAGATAAATGGAAGATTTCCAGACTCGAATCTGGGCGAAAAGGAAGGGCTAAACCGCCTAAAGAGGGAGTATATAAGCAGAAGGCCAAGGACAGAAGAAGACACGATTTTCAGAGCTCTCACCACCAAATTTAGCATTAGGAAACTTTCCGTTTTTTGTTATTGAGCTAAGTCTCATCTAGGGTTTTCAGTCTTAGGTTGTTAGAACTAGGGAACTCGCCGTCAGCTCTTGTAGCCAAGGCTTACTCTCTTTGTACCACTCTTACGCAGAATTCATAATGAGAATCCTCTTCGCTCTCTAACTTGTTTTTGATATCTTTTTATTTTGTTATCGTGTTCTTGATTGCTTGTGTGCGGTTCCGCAGATAGTCGGGTCCTCTGGGAAATTAGGGTTTTCCCTAAGTGCTTTTATTTACGTAAAATTGCCAGGGGTAAATTTTGGTTCCCATAGTTTGACGCTAGAAGGAGGGGGGGTCGGGTCTATCTTACACTCAAGCCGCAGCATGCTCAATCAAGAAACGATGTCTAAAGAACAACCAACTCGCGTCGATAGTGAAAAAGTTGACAATACACCCGTACCAGATGTGTCCAGGGTTAACGCTAACGCTAACACCGAGACCATCGAGAAGATGCTCGCCGACTTCAACAAGAAATCGTAGGAGAAAGAAAAGCTCATTGGTTCATTCGCAAAACAGGTCGAAACCTTAACTGCGAAAACCAAGGCAATTCACCCCCGAGGAACTACTAGGATCCGCGGAAGAAGGCTCGATTTCACGACTCATATGGATCTCCCCAGAACCGAGCGCGGAAGAAGGCTCGATTTCGGGACTCCTATGGATAGCCCCAGAAACGAGTAGAGAAATCTGTCGGGGCAGAACTCCGAAAAAGATAACCTTGACGCGACGCTGAACGAATCGGATAAATCTCCTACTTGCAGACAAGAGACCAAAGAAGACGGTGTCGAAAGAGTTAACCTGGAAACAAGCGACTAATCCGATCTGTCGGTTGAAGACGCGGATGTCCATCCAAGGGGGAGGAAAAATCAAAGCCCTCAACCGGAATTCTCTCCCAAGCGTTATCTTACTGAGGACCAGGAGGATCTCTACTGCATGCAACGTGCGAAA
This sequence comes from Eruca vesicaria subsp. sativa, assembly GCA_932364175.1. NCBI lineage: Eukaryota > Viridiplantae > Streptophyta > Magnoliopsida > Brassicales > Brassicaceae > Eruca > Eruca vesicaria. The sequence goes on along the minus strand of CAKOAT010759598.1, from coordinate 73,981 downwards.
ACGGCCAACGAACGATCTCGAGTTACTCGCACAAAACGCTGAAAAAGTCAAAAAACTGCTGGCAACCTAACTGAGATTCGTAATCTCTGCGACTACATTAGTAAAACGGTCGCGGTGGTAAAAGCGGTAAAATCTCAAATTCACCATGCTACCAGCACCACGCCCGGGATAGATGGCTGCTATACGAATCTCGGAAAACACCTTTTACGGCTCGCATCACCGAGGTCCAGCTACCCGATCCTAGAAAGCTCAAAGTGTCGACTTACGACGGGACGACCGATCCCAAAGCGCACCTGCAGGCCTTCCAGATCACCAAGGGACGAGCCAAGCTCAATGATGGCAAAAAATATGTGGGCTACTGCCGTCTTTTAGTCTAAAACCTAGAAGGAGCGGCGCTCGAGTGGTTCGCCAAGCTTAAGCGGAATTCGATCGGGAGTTTCCGCCAGCTTGCTTCCGAATTCATGAAGCATGACTCGATGTTTATAAATCGGGAAACTTCCGACGCCGACCTCTGGAGCTTATCCCAGAAGGAAGACGAACCTCTCCGCGACTTCATGAGCAAGTTCAAACTTATCAGGGCTAGAGTTAGCGGAATAAGCGACAGAGCCGCCATAGATGCGCTCAGAAAATCGCTCTGGTTCAAGTCGAAGTAGATAACTCTCGAGAAACCGCGGACGATCCAGGACGCGCTCCACAGAGCTACCGATTACATAACCATCGAAGAGGAGACTAAAATCATGTCTGAACGGCATAAGCCGGTGAATTTGTCCGCAAAGGAGATCGCGTCCGAGCAGAAGCTGAGAAAGAAAAACCCTCGTGACGATAAATCTTCCTTCACGAGGGACGTGATCTCCAAAGGGCGCACAACTACTTCGTCAATTCCGGATCGGAGCAGGGGCGAACTACGGGGAACATGTGGTCAAGGAATCCGAATTACGACGACAATTCCTTCTTCGATCTCCACCAGACTCGCGGGCATTCTACCATGGACTGTAAAGTTCTTGGCGCCAGACTAGCCGTAAAGTTGCTCGCGGGAGAACTCTATGAGGTATCCAGCGTGAAGGACCTCATCCGTGACTTAGATCGTCCCCCAAAACCCGATAGGTACTCGCGAGCGGAAACTCCGCCTCAAGGGAACCAGCCAGGCGAGAAACATGGACGAGGACAAGACGAGAGAGGTAACGACGCTAACCAACCAAAGGGTCAATATGATCATCGGCGAATCGCAATACTACATTGATACCATCTCGTCCATCAAGTTCTACCAACGAAAAGCTGAAACCGGTTCGAGTTGGAAAATACCATCGGATGATACTCCGAAGGGAGTAATCGATTTTGATGACACGGAAACCGGTGGCAATGATCAACCACACGCCGATCCTATCGTCATCGACTTAGTCATAAGCGACTTAGAAGTTGCCCGAATCCTGGTCGATACAGGAAGCACCATCAACTTAATCTTCCGCAACACGTTGGTGCGAATGCGAATCGATTTATCGGAGGTCAAGCCATTACCAAAGCCATTGACCAGCTTCTCCGGCGAAACGACTATGACTCTAGGATTGATCCGGCTTCCGGTCGCCGCGAAAGAAGTGACGAAAATCGTTAACTTCGCAGTCGTCGATTGCCCAGCCATCTACTACGTGATCATGGGCACGCCTTGGATAAACTCCATAAAGGCGGTTCTATCGACGTACCACTTAGGCATCAAATCTCCAACCCCTACGGGAGTCGCGGCAATTTAGGGATGCCAGAGACAGTCGCAATCGTGCTTTTCAGCTGAACATAAGCTAAGGCAATTGGCGGTCGCAATCGTGAAACCGAAACGGGCAAAGTTAACACCGCCACCCGCGGAAAATGACCCCAAACCAGCAACAGTCGAGAAGCAGAAAGACGCCGATCCAGCGACTAAAGCGATTGAGAAGTCTCTGACAGCCGAGTAAACACACTCGCATCAACAATCAAAACTATGAGATGGCTTGATTTCCAAAAGGAATACGTAGGAAGCTCGCCTAAAGACGAGTTCAGCTATCCCCCTCTCCGAAACAGGAGGGGGGGGGGAGTGGGTGCGTATACGAGTATTCGTATACTCCCAAATTTTAAAATATTCGCTTTGTAATCAAAATTTTCAAAACTTTTTAAATAAAGACAAAGTTAGAATATTATAAGATCTCTCTACTATCAAAAAACGTAAAAACAAATTCCAAACTTCCGGAAATTACTTCTGCAGTAAAAACCACTTGGTCGTTTCGACTAAAAAATTATACACCAAATATTTCGAAAAGAACCGGCGAGACGTCGCCTAAAGTCTTAGAGAAATATTTCACAAAGTGCCTCAGCGACTATAAAATCACAAACGCTCGACGATTGGCCCAGTCGAGCACGCTAGCCGTCCTAAACAAACGCATAGACCCATTGGTCTGCATACATCCGACTAGGATAAAATAACGCGCTATAAAAGAAATCCAAATTTTGGTTAGCACCTTCGGGGATGTTCGATTTTGATCAGACAAGTCGTATAAGCGAAGAACATATTGCGGACTTTAAATTGATACGAAATCAGGTTAAAATCGCAACAGGCAAAACGAAAGCCGACTAGTCATCGCATAGCCTCAATCCGAAAGTAAACCTAGGTCTTGCCCAAAACCCAGCACACTGGTCTCTAACGTCTCAAGGCATGAATTGAGATCCTAAAGGCATTTCTCTTCGCCCACATATAAACACTCGCGAAAAATCAAAACACTTCGAGTAAACAAAAATTTCATACTTAGAAAATATTTTCATTAATATTTTGTCCTTCAATACACACTGCCTAGCGGCAGGAATTAAAAGCCACCAACGGCCAGTCCCGATAAACGTTACAAACAACATCATACTACAACAAAGACATCATCCATCAAAATTATAAAACCCGGACGCCGAGCTTTGGCCAGCGTTAGCATCAACCCATGGCTGATCAACCTCGCCACTCGCATCTGGGATCTCTGTCCCAACCTCGACAGAATCTGGCGACACCACAACGGGATTCCACTGCTTCCACATTCACGCCGTAAGATCAAAACGTTTGGGTTTCATATCTTTCTTCCCAGCCAAGCGCTCCATTTGCTCGAGAAACTCTTTAGCATACGAGCAACCCTCACACTGAGTATGGGACAACCCGTTGACTACACCGCGACACTCGAGATAGTCGTCATTGGCTCGTTGAGCAACCTCAACATTCGAGTAATAAGTCACAAATCGTTCACAGAGAACCCTTACTTCCTCGACAACCTCTCTCTTGCCCGCTTGACGAGCACGACAAACTCTTTGATCAGAGAGCTCCTTAGCACGGCAAGAGTTAGCCCCGCATTCGCTTTTCACGTGAGGAACCTCCCTTTCAGCACATTCCTCAGCGCTAAAAGGGTTGGCATCAACCTCCGCTCGAAGACGAGCAACTTCTTTCTCCGCCAAATCCACACGAAACTCAGCAAGACAGGCTTCGGAGTTGCGATCGTTCAAGGCTTGACTCATAGTCAGAAGGCCCTGCAAAAAGAAAAATGAAAGGATAAGCGAAACTTTTTTTGGTCATGAGTCTTTAGAAGTTAAACGAACCTGATTAGCTTGCTCAGACGCTTTGGAAAACTCTGGAACATAGCCAAGATCACCGTCCGAGAAGTTGGAAGTTGTCGATCCACCAGCACATGCCCAAACGCCCTCATTTACCTCTTTATCAACGAAATCCTTGAGTATGTTGTCAGGAGAATCAACGCAGCCAGGCGTACCATCGTCAACGACCACGTGCTTATTTTTTCGAGACCTCGACCTGTTCCTTCTCGTTGCGGACGTGTACGGAACAAAGTTTTCTATACACGGATCCTCTTCGAAAACCGGAGAGGCTGCGAGAAACCGAGATTGAAAAAGAGCAACTGAAAGACGAACACGCTGCTTCGAGAAGCTGTTCGAACTACATTCCCCGTTTTGAAGCGAAGTGATAACGGTTGAAAAACCCTTTGGAAACGGAGGAAGAGGGTTGGTCTCTGCAGAAAACTAAAACGAATGAATAAAATAGAAAATCCTAAGAGATCATACGCATTCAAATCACGATACCTTTCCGACCCAATCTGGTCACAAAAAGAGGAATGCAGTCCTCCTCCACCGATGCACTGTCGATAAGAACATAGAAGAAATTCTTCTTCCAAGAAGGGTAGGCCGACGAGGAATCAGTGACTATTACCCTGCAAGGGGATAATTTAATCCTTTGTGTCGTCCCCTCGGGTTTCAGTAAATGCTCGAGGTGATCAATGCTAAGCACCATTCCTCGCTCGTAACTCAACGTCAAAAGACCAACGACCTGCTGCAAGCCGCACTGGGTCATTTGGATTATTGACAGCCTAAGACAATGACGGTATCAAACGATGATCTCCGGAATCGGAAACCACAAATGGCACTGCATAAAAAACGCGTCGTAGCACGTGAAAAACCATTGGGCGCATCTTTTTCACAAAATGAGATTACAAGTTTTCTTCTTTGGAACCACAATGATCAGAACTGGATTCAGAACGAGTTCTCCTCTTCGAAAACACGTTTAGTAAAAGAAAGAAATATTGAAAGAGAAAGGAGAAGAGAAAACTTCTTGAACCTTAGAAAAGTTATGTGGAGAGAAGTGAGAAAAGAATTTTAAAATTTACTCCAAATACTTATAAGAAAAGTTTTACTATTCACCTTTGGACCTTTGGCCATTGAAGTTCCGCCTAATTCTACCAAACTTGCCGAACAAGTTCAAACCGCTCGCAAGAACTCTATGACTCTTACGAACTGGGGTCTAACTGTTGGGGTCAAAATCAGTACGGCGGAATCAATGAACAAGAAGTCGCTTTATAAAATTCTAAGGACTTTCTGAACAAAGGTCGCATTATAAAGTTCTAAAAACCGCATCCGCCATACAACGAGCAGGTTCGACCGAACCAGTTCGACGTGCGACAAGCCGAACCAGCCGGGTCAGCTCGCCGCTCGGCGAGCTGGTGGTCATGAACCAGCTCGCCAGAGGGCGAGCTGGTTCACTCAAATCAGCTCGCCGTATGACGAGCTAAACCTAGCAGTTCAGTTCGCCGTACGGTGGGCTGATCGTCTCAACACAGCTCCCCGTTCGGCAAGCTGAACCGGATCAGTTCAGTTCGCGGTACGACGAGCTGATCGTCCCGATCCTCGCTCCCCCGCATCTTCGAAGCAAGGCATACGTCCTTCGATTCGATCGTGCTCTGAACCATGGTCGAAACGTCTCTCGTTTCATCTCGATATGTCTTACCATTCGAGTTTTACGATAAAAATCGTAACGTCTTCTTTTCTCATAAGAATTCGGGAAGATCGTATAAAACGGCAACGATTAGACGGAATATCATACATTGACAAACTATACGGTTAACTAGAGAAGTCGAATAAAAACGACATCGTATCAGAAAAACGATTTCATCTAAAATCATAAAACGGTTTTTATCGCAAAACAGTGCGGAAAGTCCTAAAACGCGATAAAAACCTATCTACGGTTTTGGCGAATTCTAGCCCAAAGATACAATGACGGTTTAAATATTTACTCGAAAAAGAAGATAAATGTCAAGTTTGAAGATAAATAGAAGATTTTCGAAGAAATGGAAAGATCGAGATAAATGGAAGATTTCCGATAGACTCGAATCTGGACAAAAAGGAAGAGCTAAACCTCCTAAGGAGGGAGTATATAAGCTGATGGCCAAGGACAGAAGAAGACACGATTTTCATAGCTCTCACCACCAAATTTAGCATTAGGAAACTTTTTCGTTTTTTGTTATTGAGCTGTGTCTCAACTAGGGTTTTCAGTCTTAGGTTGTTAGAACTAAGGAACTGGCCGTCAGCTCTTATAGCCAAGGCTTACTCTCGTTGTACCACTCTTACGCAGAATTCAGAATAAGAATCCTCATCGCTCTTTATCTCGTTTTTTAATATCTTTTTGTTTTGTTATCGTGTTCTTGATTGCTTGAGTGCGATTCCGCAGATAGCCGGGTCCTCTGGGAAATTAGGGTTTTCCCTAAGTTCCTTTATTTACGTAAAATCGATAGGGGTAAATTTCGGTTCCCACAAGGAAGCAAATAATCACTCAAGAATACAAGAGATAAGATGAAATTTATATTAAAGAAACAAACTTTCAGTAATATGTTCTTGTTTTAGAGAGAGAAAGATAGATCTAAAAATTAGGTGTAAATAGTATGTATAGGCTACTTAAGTTGAACGGGTCAATCCGAAAAACCCGGATCAACCTGGTTAATGTTTGGATCGGATAGGCGACCAGCGGTCGGAGTTAGACGCTGAGCTCGACCGCTGGGGTGCTGGCGGGCAAAATCGGCCGATGGACATGGACGCTAGGGGCACGCAAAAAGTGAATGATTACACTTCATGGTCGCTGGCGGGCTGGGCTGGCCGCATGGCTCGGACACTGGGGATGCTCAGGCTAGCTTAGTTCTTTATTTTCGTGCTTAAACCGCTCTAATACTACTATATAACCCCTCCAAGTCCTCCTTTACCTAAATCACACAAATGCACATGCAAATGTGCTACAAACATCTAAATGCAACCTAGAAGGATTCAAAATGAATCATTGAAACTATGAATTATGCAAGATATCAACTTCCCCAAACTTGTTATTTACTTGTCCTCAAGTGAAGTTTCAAGAACTGAAAGGGAAGAGAGGTTTAAAGGTGGGAGCTCATAGCTAAAAGAAACACTTTCTAAAACTCAACTTAACATCCTAAAGAAACATAGCAAATAATATGAGCACACTCTCTTATTATACTCTAGCTTCTCTAGACCTATCAATACTTTTTTGCCTTAACACAAGTTGCAATACTCACCAACCAACATGTTCTTTCGACCAACTCTCACATTTGTTCAGACACACACACACACGCACAAGGTGAATTCTCAATATGGGCACGTGATCTCAATCATTTAGCTAGGTAAGTAAATGGTCTAATGTAAATGAAGATGAAGGTTCAAATGCATCAATTTAAGGTGTTTATCACTCAAGAACAAGGAGCTTGATCATTATGCAAAATATATCTAAGACTAGAAGCAATTTATGCATACATAGATCCATTCTCATCATTTTATCCTTTTCCCAAGTGATCCCAAGTTCTACCCTCATATTACATCATCCCATAACCAAAAATAACACTCATTTACATCACTCTTCCAATGAACAGCTCTCTTTTCTTTTGACTTAACCAAGTAGGGACTTCCTATTCACTTTTCACAATTCTTAGCTCTAACTTCAAACTCATATTTTTCTTTCTTCTTTCTTATTTTTTATCTTCCCTTCCCTAGTATCTTATTGAATCTTTCTTTTGTTTTATAAGGTTCCTTTAGAAAATCTATAGCTTCTTTTCTTTTCTTTGGTCCTTAGGGTTTTCTTTTGTCATGACATTCCTTTGTTCATCTTTCTCAACTTTCTCACATCCCAAACCCAGGTCATTAAACCTTTAGAGCACATAAACTCACTCACCATCCTTGATTATAGCTCAAATGAAGTTCCTATGCTAGCAAGAGATGAGAACAAATCTATGTCGCTTCCAATACTCTCAAGATTTTGCACATGACAAGCTATCAAAAGAGACCTCACTCATACAAATCAATGTTTGGTCTCAAAAGAATGGCTAGGGTTCAAGGATATGGAGTGCCATTTGGGTTAACAAAGAGTGGTAAAATTGAATAAGATAACCCAAATGTGTATGATCCATGACTAAGTATGCAAGTGCCCATATGCAAGAGAGATCAAGTTCATTAAATTCAAGTTCAGCTCGGAGTTGGTTCCAAGAAAAATGTCAATATCCAGCAAGTAAACAAGTTTCAAGAAGAGTTTTCAAGGCCTTAAGCGTGCAAGGCTTTCAAGAGGTTCTTAAGCTACTTAATATGTTTAACTAGGGTGTCACTTTGAGCTAAAGACAAATGTTCTTCACAAGGCATTTTAAATCATTGCTTCAATGCAAGTGAATGTATCCTATATGCATGCTTTTAGAATCCTACAATTGTTTTTTTTTTTAAACTTTTTTTATATATATCTTTTTTTTTTTTAATTTTTGTGCAAATATGTATGCTCTAGACTCAATCTTAAGGATGCAAGATGCAACTATATGTTACTTTTTGTTTTTTTTTTCAATGCAAGAATATTAATGAAACAAAGCAAATAAAACATTAGAAACTTGGTACCTCCCCCAAAGTTGAATCACACTGTATCTTGTGTGACTTAGAAGGAAGGCGATACAAAAAATAAATAAAAACAAGAAATAGAAACTATATGTACAAGAATGGATGGAGTGGTACCTTATATGGTGATTGAGCCGCGTGTTTCGGCTGAGTCACTGGAGCCAAGAGACATGGTTGGGTTGCTGGAGACAGGTGAAGAAGGTGATGGGATGTGCCTTATAAATCTTCTCTCGTAGGAAGAGGCACGGGCCGGTTCTACTGATTTTGAAGTCCCGTGTGTTCCACCATGGTGTGAGTGCCTGTGTCCTTGCACAGCCTCGTCCACACCTTCCATTGGTTCATGTCCAGAAGATCTTGTCGAGTTAGAACCAGTGAGCATAGATGTGAGACTATTCAACTGAGACTTTAGCTTGTGGACCGATTTCACCAAACCATTGATGGTCCTGTCCTTTTCCTTGTTCCATCTTTGAAGCTTGCTGATATGTTCATGAGCCTCACGGAGACGTCTTCTCTGAATTGGCTCGTCAAATGGCTGGAAGTAGTAATGGGAGCTGCCATAGACCTGGCTTGGTGTCGCCTCACTATCATTACCACTTACATTGGCTTCTTGGCGGGAAGAGTTTCCAACTGTTTCCAGCATGAAGATAGGCAGTAAGGGTCCATCCGCCAAGGTATAGTAGGAAGAGGAAGGTGGGTCAAATAAGGGCATGCTCAAATCTTGAAGTAATGTGAGAGACTCAATGGGAAGGAGAATTTTAGCTTGCCTTTTTGGGTCATCTTCATAAGGCTTAAACATGTAGGCAAACTGATTCCTCTTTTTCCCCATCAGAAACTCCTTCTTCCTCAATGCCATGGGCAGCTAGCAATGGTGTGATCATTCCTCCTATTGACAGCTCAGGAGTCTTTTCATCTGTAGTCATTGCCCAGCCTTCATAGTAAAGATGTCTCTCCATAAATAATGGTGTGAGTCCAAAATCTCGGTACAGACGTGATGTGGATCTGAGAACTTGGTTAATCGCCCTTGCTAGGAACCGTAGTTCATATATGTTAACACCTCCATTTTCTCTTCTGGCAAAGAGTGTGTGAGCTAGAATCTTGTGGACATACCAGACTATTGGGTGGGAGATTGCAGTGTTCTTCTTGCTCGTTGGGCGACCAATTGAGAAATAGATTCCCATGTGGCATGTCCTGAGTGATTATCTCCTGGTACTTAGTGTTTACCACCTCCTGAGAAACCATAAATGGCATCAATGTCGTTGAACCCCATCCTGATGTCTTTACCTCAGACCTTGAAGGTGATGTACCCGTACCCATCTTCCTTGGTTAGCTCTTAAGTGAAAAACTCGGCCCGGAGAGTGGCAAGGAATTGGCATGAGACGTCCTTATGAACAGGTTGTGCCATGTGCAAAAGACTTTCAAGTCGCATATTATGAAGAAGCATCTTCACATCATTGTAGATTCCGAGTGTTTGTAGCAGCTTAGTGTCTAGGAAGCGAGTTGGCGTCCACAGAATGTCCCGGAGTATTTTGATGTGCATATGTATAGGATTTCTTTGTCCCTGGTGGAATCCTCTTAAGCACCCTTGGCTTCTTGGTCACAATGGGAGCATCCTCACTTCCACTCTCATCACCACTTTGGTTGTAGGTGACTACTTCTTTCCCATTGCCATGCCCTTTGTCACTTTTCATTGTGATTGTGCCTACAAAAGCAAGGACTCAAGAACTTTTTTTTAGTTTTTTGGATTATTTACCAAACAAAAATATTGAGGCCATCAAGCAACAAGGCATCAAAAGCATTATTCTTTCAAAACACAACAAGGCATCACAAGCACTATCCAAACTCATCAAAATAAGTCAAGTGCAAACTCTCTCTCAATAATTTTTTAGTATTATTCCTTTTGTAATGTTTTTGAAAGTTTTGAGAAACAAAAACTCTCTAAACACTATTGGGAGGTGCAATTAACCTTCTTATAGTCAATTACATCCAATGGAAACAAAATTATAAAATTCCCCCAAAATTTTAAAATTTCAAGATTCTCAAGAACCCTAATTTTTTAAAATTCAAATTTCTCTAAATTAAAGCAAGGGTTCTTCTAAATAACTCAACCAAGCTAGACTCTAATGGTTACTTAAAAATTTTCAAACAAGAATAAAGCTTGGGGAAGTTTTAGGCACAATGAGGGCATGAGAATCTTGAAAACTACCTTGAGTAAGTGAGATAAAATGGGAGAATGTGAACTAATTATGCAGTAGAAGATGCAACAAGAAGAGTTTTGCAAGAAAATTCACTAAAACTGGCTGAGAAATGAGAGAGGGTTGCTTCAAGTGAGGAGGAATGATATGGAAGTGAGAGGGTGTGATGGTTTTGCGAAGGATGGTGAGGGAGAGAGAGAGAGATGTTGCTTTGTGAGGGTTCAGAGGTAAGACAGATGGGAGAGTTGCTTTGGACACGACTCTCAGGATCCCAAGCTGATCCTACTCCAGTCTCGATCGTACAGCTTTTCCGTTTCGTCTCAATCGGACTTTCCGTTGAGATTTTACGATGAAAAAAGTCAACTCGACGAATCGAGACCGTCCGCACATGCTCGCCGTATGGCGAGCTGAGAGGGCTCATCCAGCTCGCCCTATGGAGAGCTGACACACTCTCGAGCTTCTCTTTCTAGTCTCGATCGTACAGCTTTTCGTTTTGTCTCAATCGGACTTTCCATTGATATTTTACGACGAAAACAAGTCAACTCAACGAATCAAGACCGTCTGCACCAGCTCGCCGTATGGCGAGCTGAGAGGGCTCACCCAGCTCGTCCTATGGAGAGCTGAAACACTCCTCGAGATCCTCTCTCTAGTCTCGATCATACAGCTTTTTGTTTCGTCTCAATCGGACTTTCCGTTGAGATTTTACTACGAAAACAAGTCAACTCGACAAATAGAGACTGTCCGCACCAGCTTGCCATATGTCGAGCTGAGAGGGCTCATCCAGCTCGTCCTATGGAGAGCTGAAACACTCCTCGAGCTTCTCTCTCCAGTCTCGATCGTACAGATTTTCATTTCGTCTCAGTCGGACTTTCCGTTGAGATTTTTCGACGAAAACAAGTCAACTCGATGAATTGAGACTGTCCGCACCAGCTCACTGTGTGGCGAGCTGAGAGGGCTCATCCAGCTCGCCCTATGGAAAGATGAAGCACTACTCAAGCTTCTCTCTCCAGTCTCGATCATACAACTTTTCATTTCGTCTCAATCGGACTGTCCGTTGAGATTTTACGACGAAAACAAGTCAACTCGACGAATCAAGACTGTCCGCACCGGCTCGCCATGTGGCTAGCTGAGAGGGCTCATCAAGCTCGCCCTATGGCAAGCTGAATCACTCCTCGAGTTTCTCTCTCAAGTCTTGATCGCGCTGATTTTTGTTTCGTCTGAACTGGAGTTTCCATTGAAATTTTACGATAAAAATGCAAAGACTTATTTTTTTCTTTAAGTTCGAATCAATCGTCTAGAACGGCAACGGTCGACCTAACATCAAAAGTTTCCTAAACCATACGAGAGATTTGAACTCTCTAAACGCAATCCGGTTTTACAAAATTCTGCCACGTTCAGTCGAAAACATCTAATCATAAACATGTGATGGATTTTTCAACAATATATGAAGCACACCTAGTCGGTTATATAAAACCGGAAGTATGAAGAAACAAGAACATAAATTCCGATGTTGAAATCACTTCTCCACTCCGATATTCTTGTTGGTATTTCGTCGAAGACCAATTCGTACGAAAATAAGTCAAAAGACGAAGAACGAAGAATAGGCCGTCCAAATCATCGATGAAACTAAGGTATGTCTGATTTGAAAATTTTATTAGACTTCTAAATTCTCATAGGCAAGGAATGAAAACGTCTTATAAACTGCCATAAAACCCAGGGAACTTAGAATTTAGGGAGATAGTCTAGCATGCTAAGTCGTAAGTAATTTTTGTCTATCTCGATCTATTGTTCTCTAACTGTTTAGGCATAACTCGCTAACCGATCCAATCTCTCGTACAACAGAGAAACGATCGCCACACATTCAAGCGTACTCATCTCATTTCCTAAAGAAAGAAGGAACTAGAGACACTGACATCGTCTTAAAATCGACTCGTTCCTAGAAATTTTCGAAAATCAGACATACTCCAAGTCATCATCAATCCACCATGGTCTTTAATCGACCAATCAGAAATATTCAGACAATGCGATGCCTCGTCAAAATCATCCCAAAAGCAAACGACAATCTAAGATCCATCTAAACGCTAAAGACTGATCCAAATCGTCTGGGAAATACTCTCGAGGACAATACAGCATCTCTCGTCGCAATCATGCGGTTTGAAAATCTCTGCCAAACGTCAGAGTGAAACTCGATGATTTGCCAAAGTCCTAAAGATCTTTTCCAACTTGATAACAAAAGTTTTGTATAAGAAGCAAAATATTATAAGAGAAATCTTTAGGCATCAAAGCATAGCTCTCATTTTCCGTCGAATAATATCAAGAATATTTGCGGCAAAAGAAAAATCGAGAACACAAGTAGCAGAAATGAGAACACTGATCCTATCACTGGTCAAGTGATTCGTTCCGCTCAAGAAACCCACTAAAAGGTTTCGCGACTGGATCTCGATGAAATCACCTTTGGTAAAACTCTGTGAATAATTCCAAGAAACTATCACCGACTAAGCGGAAAAGTCTTCTCGGAAATCTTTGGAAACATTTTTATCTCCACGCTTCGTGTCGATTTACTAAAATCATCACCCGTTACTTATGCGATAAATCCTTCGTATATTCAGGATCATGTCATAACGAAGCAACTTTCGAAAATAAACATAACAGGTTTTGCGAAAAATACTTTCCTTATAGGAAAAACCAAGCTATACGATCCGACACTGGACGGCCAATCTGAACTTTGTTTCCTCGTATAACGATCTGAAAAATCTCATTCCTTAGCCCTGCGGCTCACGAGCATCTGCTCTCATTCCTCTCGATTACATCCGGAACGAAACCATCCTGCAACCAACTTCGCATGGGTTTGGCACCGAGCTTCTTAAGCTTCGTCTCCCTCGAGCAAAAAAGAAAAAAACTTCCATACAAACAAAGGAATTATTATACGGAATTTTCACAGTATAAATCAAACCTTAAAACGGAAAAATGTTTTTTACGGCCATAGACATAATTGGCTATGAGGCTAAATACAACTTTCCCGACAAGCCAAAACATTCAACGGACGATGTAAACTCAAAAACCGACTAAGTTTTACGTTCTCTCGATTCACTCTATTTCCAAAGCAGGCTAAAGACAAAACCCTCACAACACCACGTAACATCTTCGAGCCCGGAAACGTTTCTAACACGAAATGCAACATATAAAATGAAAACCGATCTTCCGCACTGTGAGACGTCGCAGACGCTCGAAGAATAGTTTTTCAACACAAATACCTTCCTCGATAAAAACACTTTCTTGGAAGACCCAATAGTCCATCTGCGACTATAAAACATACAAAACGTCTTAAGATACGTATCCTTCACGAAGGCCCAAACAACGGTAGCATCTACCACCAAGTTTGTTGCTGATCACAACAAACTCGCAACAGTCCTAAACAAACTTAATTTATCTCATAGAGATAGCTCTCATACACGCGACACAAGGGTAATAGCGCTATAAAAGAAATCCAAACTTTTGGTCAGCACTTCCGGGAGACTTAAAAATATTTCCCGGTGAGATGCTCGATTCCAACCAGACGAGTCATATAAGCCGAGAACTTATCAGGGACTCTAAATCGGTATGGAATCAGGGTAAAATCGCAACATGCATGACGAAAGCCGACTAGTCATCGCATAGCCTCAATCCGAAAGTAAACCTAGGTCTTGCCCTAAACCCAGCACACTGGTCTATAATGTCTCAAGGCATGATTCGAGATCCTAAAGGCATGTCTCTTCGTTCAAATCTAAATGCTCACCAAATTTTGAAAAATTCTGGAACGGGCAAACGAACAGGGTGATCTACAAAAAGAGTTAGACTATGAGACGACAACTCATATTCTTCCCTCTACATTCATACGATTAAAGACACGCTCTTAAAAACGCAAACTGATTTATAATAAAGCCGCAAAGCGGCAGGGACTCAGAGCGTCACACGGCCAGTCCGAAAACTATAATGGCCACACTTGGCCAAACCAAACAGCCTACAAGGATAGTCTCAAGGCCGGCAAAAATCCAATACAAGATGCCATCGACATCAATATCCTCGATAATATCTACACAACATATAACTACTTTGTAAAGGTCTCACTGGGAAACAAGTCATACAAACCTTAACTCTAAAACGAACTACGAAAGGCTTGATCCCTTCAATAGGGTACGTAAGCAGCCTTCGCAAGACGCATCACTAATCTTAAACGCTTTCCGCTCCTTGGAGAGCGGAAATATCACTTTCAACGGACCTTTCCAACCATTAATTCAGCCTAACTTACCTAAAACTAGCTAACCACTCGCAAGAACCTCGCTAGAGGCTCAAGGTTCTAGCGAGCTGGGGAGCTAACTCTTGGTGTCAAAATCGGTCACGACAGAATCAATGGCTAAAAGTCTCCGCAAAAATAAAAATATGTTTTATAAAACACGAGAAGTTGTTTTATAAAATTCTAAGGACTTTCCGAACAAAGGAAATCCGCGGAAAACTTGGAAATTGTCATCTCAGAGAACGAAACAATCGCCGATTACACGATTGCCCAAGTTAAGCGAAATAACCGCAAAAGACCGCATCCACTATAAATCACGAGTAGGTTTGACTGAACCAGTTGAACGTACGACGAGCCAAACCAGCAGGTTCAGCTCGCCGTACGGCGAACTGGTTCATCCCGGACCAGCTCACCGTACCGCGAGCTGGTGGTCACGAACCAACTCGCCGTACGGCGAGCTGGTCGCCTCAAAGCAGCTTGCCGTACGGCGAGCCGAACCCAGTTCAGCTCGTCGTACTTCGAGCTGACCGTCTTGAGCTTTGCTCCCCCGCATCCTTGACATAAGGCATACGTCCTTCGAGTTGATCATGCTCTGAACCATGGTCGAAACGTCTCTCATTTCAACTCGATCCGTCTCACCACTCGAGTTTTACGATCAAAATCGTAAAAGTCTTCTTTTCTCGTAAGAATTCGAGAAGATCGTATAAAACGACAACCATTAGACGGAACATCGTACATTGTCAAACTATACGATTAACTCGAGAAATCTTATAGAAGCGGCATCGTATCAGGAAACGATCTCATCTAAAATCGTACAACGGTTTTTATCGCAAAACGGCTCTAACAGTCCTAAAACGCTATAAAAGCCCACTCACAACTTTAAACCAAGTCCAGCCCAGAAGATACAATGACGGTTTGACGATTTACTCGCAAAAAGAAGATAAATGTCAAGTTTGAAAATAAAAATCAAGTTTGAAGATAAATAGAAGATTTGCGTAAAGAAAATGGAAGGAGATCAAGATAAATGGAAGATTCTCGATAAACTCGAATCTGGGCGAAAAGGAAGGACTAATCCGCCTAAGGAGGGGAGTATATAAGCAGAAGGCCAACGATAAAAGAAGAGGACGATTTTCACTACTCTTTTAGACTTAGAACTCTCTGCACTTAGAAACTTAGGCTTATTTCTCGACAAGTTCGGTTTCTATGATAGGAACTCAATCACTAGACGAACTTGCCTAGGCAGTTTGATCTCTTGTCCAGCTTTACCAATTGAACTACGTTCGACTTGATCCTCAAAAGGGGTACGTAGGCAGCCTTTCATAAGGTTAAGTCCGAAATCAATCAAACTCTCTTTTTCTTATCTTTTTCGTCTTTTGTTATCGAGCTGCGACTCGACTAGGTTTAGGGTTTTATGTTGATTACTTTCTGATGGCCCCTGCGGCCAAAGCATTTGTAATATCTTGTAAAGATCGCAACGCTCTTACGCGAATTCGAAATAAGATCAACTTTCTTTATAAAATCGTTTTATCATGTTTTTCATATTTTCCGCATTTATTTGGTTACTGGTCGTTGGCTCACACAAAGATCCGGGTCCTATGGAAAATTAAGGTTTTCCTAAGTTTCCTTACTTTACGGAAATCGACGGTGTGCATTTTGGTTCCCGCATGAGTGCTAATAGCTTCCACGGAAAACCCACTTCCATTCACCTTCAAGTGATCCACGAGCAGAAGCCATTCCCCGGCTGCACCAAGTTAAAATGTGTGATGTCAAGGTGCTTTGACAGACGTCAAAAGCATTCTTCTACGCCAACATAATGGGATAATTCAGACAATAGGACAAGCTGCAAAGTTCCTGCTTTGTTTTGGCGATCTAATTCTCCTATCCTATCAGGGAAAGCATAGAACAGATGCTGAGATAGCCATGGTTGAGGCGTGTTTATGGAGTAGGTGGAGAGAAGCTCCTTCAGCAGCAGTTGGATATGAGTTAAATAAAGAGGAAAGACTACTTGCTCTAAGTTCTGTTTGCAATGCAATACATCTAAGGCACGTGAGATCCTTTCAACACTTTGTATTCAAGCCAGGAAAAGAGGAGTGTGTGTGCAGAAACAGGGACCAAAGCATGGTCAAGGAATTTTGAGTTGATTGAACAAGGTTCCAAGAGTTTGCTGAGGAATGGAAAAGGATTGCAATGCTGGGTATTTGATCCAGGAGATGGTCATGGTTCTATTATCTTACAAGACTAGGATTTGAGGATAAATACTTTTGAAGGGATAGAGTATGGTACGATCTTGAGCAGGCTCAAACTCAAGGTCTCGGATCCATGGTATTAGATAGCTAAAACACTGATCAAAGCTAGGCTGAATGGACATTTTCAAGGACTCACTGGTATGATCTATGAAGTATTAAACAGAGAGAAGGATGAGCTTCAACAATCAGATAGGCGTACTAGCCTGATGGAGGACGCATTAGCTTCTCAACTGGACCACTCACAATATCAATGGCCAAACACAGAGGCAGGCTCTTCTACACTTACCTTTTGGCGTGGAAAAGAGAAGAGGAGCTAACCAAGAAGGAAAAGAATTAACGCATTGGTTTAATATCTGATTGTTGAAGGAATTGTAATGTTTTAAATTTGTACCAAGGGCAGACTCGTTTTGGATTAAAACAGGGTAAACCAAACCCAATTAGGATTAGAATTAGAGTAAACCAATTTGGTTAAGGATTAGGGGATTTGGCGTTTTCTTTTATTTACTTTGTACGCAGCACACTACAGAAATCAATCGACGTTTTTATCATCTTCTTTGTTTTGAGTTTTCCCCATTAGATCAGGTGGTCGTGTGCAATGATCCCTATATTCAGTTTCAAGCTTTGGTTTCTCTGTAACAACAACAAGTTTCAGTTTTGCTCTTCTCAGCTTGTTCTGATCAGTTATGGATCTGATCAAGGACGTGTTGCCTCATGTTCCTCTTCTGTGTTTACTGCAGCTACTTAGGATCACACAATCCTCTCTTCCTTCAAAGAGATTTGACCTCAAATCTTATTCTTCAGGAGTGAAGGAACCTTGCAAATCAAGCTTGTATGAAACTGTTTTCTGAACCAGATTGTTGTTACTTCTTCCACTAACACTCAACTTTCCTCCTGGGTAAAATACAACTTGTTGTAGGCCCTGAAAAACTCTCAGATGATCCATTAAACTGAACTGGAAGTATAAAATAAACATGGTCAGGAACCCCCAAGTTAAAGACTGAAAGCTTTCACCTTGATCAATCAAAGCATGCCCCAGTTCAAGAGTTGTTGATGACTCTCCAAGCACTTTTTGTTCTTGCTTCGCTTGATCAGGCAAGTGCATACACAACACTTGTGCTTCTCCATTCTGTTCAGCCACAATCATGAGCAATGAATCCTTTTGTAGTGAATCTTGATGTGCAATCTCCTCTAAGTAAAAGCCAAGATATGGTTCTTCCTCCTACCATTGGAAACCAGGCACATACTTAAACCTCATGATTATTTTACGCTCATTCCAAGTGTAGATTAGTTCTTCATCATACCAACGAGCTTCTTCCTCTACTCTCCACCATGCTCTAGATTCACCTCTCGGCAAACTAACCGTAAAGGATAGGTTTTCCCATGAGTCTACTGGATTCTGCTCAAAGAAGCTATCTAGGCTATCAGCCCACGCCATGAAAGCTTCTGGACCATATTCTGGACCATATCTTCCAGCAAAAACATCAGGATACATCATAGAAAAAATTCCAACAAGTGTCCTAGTTTCTTACTGGTGGTATTTCACTTCTGTGTCACTCTTCTCCTCTTCCAAACGATGTGGGGGTAGATCAGCTACCAAAGAGACAAAATTGTGTGCAGTAGATCACTTACCCTAATCTTCAAGAGGCTCTGATACCACCTGGTACGGCCCTGGATAGGCTGTACTTCCCTGGATCTTTTGTAGGTGGGTAAGCGCTTTTATAATCCTTGCAAGCAGAGAATCAAAGACTAAACCTGATTCAAGGCTTGTGGATTGATGTGGGACACATGAGGGATGGCTCGACTCCTGATACTCCAAAGCTTCTGGTCTGGATATTACACACCAAATCAGAGAACCCAAGGCTGGATATTACACACCAGCAGAATTGAGAAAACTCAAAACAATGAAGATGATAAAAACGTCGATTGATTTCTGCTGTGTGCTATGTACAAAGTAAATAAAAGAAAACCCCAAATACTCTAATCCCTAATCAAATTGGTTTACTCTAATTATAATCCTAATTAGGTTTGGCTTACCATGTTTTAATCAAAAACAAATCTGCCCTTGGTAAAAATTTAAAACATTACAATTCCTTAAACAATCAGAGATTAAATCAATGGTTTAATTCTTTTTCCTTCCTGGTTAGCTCCTCTTCTCTTTTCCACGCCATAAGCTAAGTGTAGAACAGACTGCCTCTGTATTTGGCCATTGATATTGTGACTGGTCCAGTTGAGATGCTAATGTGTCCTCCATCAAGCTAGTACGCCCATCTGATTGTAGAAGCTCATCCTTCTCTCTGTCTAATACTTCACAGATCATACCAGTGAGTCCTTGAAACTGCCCATTCAGCCAAGCGATGATCAGTTTTTTGTCTATCTCATTCCATGGATCTCAGACCTTGAGTTTGAGCCTGCTCAAGATCGTACCACAATGGCTCTTTCCCAGTAGCTAGGTAATTTACCAAGTCAGCATACTAAGGCTCCTTTTGATTAACTGCCCTGACCTCTTCAAGCTTTCTCCCAGTTTCACAAATCACTATAACTGATCCAATGGCCATAATCTGTTTCTCTGGCAATCCTTCATCAATCGGGATACCACACTCCACTCTCATTCTGGATAGGTGATTAGCTACACCATTCTCAACTCCTAGTTTATCCTTGATCTCTAGATCAAACTCTTGTAACAATAAAATCCACCTCAACAGTCTTGGCTTAGCATCTTTCTTAGCCAAAAGGTGTCTTAAGGCTGTATGATCAGTGTAGACAATGAATTTAGATCCAACCAAGTAGCTTTTGAACTTCTCAAAGGCAAACACTATGGCAATAAGCTCCTTTTCGGTTGTGGCATACTTCATTTAAGCATCATAAAGAGTCCTACTAGCATAGTATATCACATTAGTCTTCTTGTCTTCTTGTCTTCTTGTCTTCTTGTCTTTCTTTTGACCAAAAACTGCTCCCACAGCACAGTCACTAGCATCACACATGATCTCAAAGGGAAGATCCCAATCTGGTGGTTGAACAATGGGGGCATTAATGAGTTCACTCTTCAGCTTCTTAATGGCTTCAAGACACTCTTCACCAAAGCTAAAGGTAGCTTCCTTGCACATAAACTTGGTCAATAGTCTTGCAATCTTAGAGAAGTCCTTGATGAACCTTCTGTAGAACCCAGCATGACCAAGGAAGCTTCTAATGTCCTTAACTGTCTTTGGTGGATCTAACCCAACCATCACATCAATTTTGGCCTTGTCTACCTCTATTCCTTTCTCTGAGATCTTGTGTCCCAACAAAATCCCTTCATTCACCATGAAATGACACTTCTCCCAGTTGAGAACGAGGAATGTATCCCTGCATCGCTGTAAGACCCTGCTTAAATTAGACAGACAAGCAGAGAAAGAGGATTCGTACACGGAGAAATTTTCCATAAATACCTCCACAACATCCTCAATGAGGCCGGATAAGATTGACATCATGCACCTTTGAAAGATAGCTGGAGCATTACATAACCCGAACGGCATCCTTCGACAAGCAAAGGTACCGTAAGGACATGTGAATGTTGTCTTCTCTTGGTCATTTTGATGTATGGGAATTTGGAAGAATCCCGAGTACCCGTCAAGAAAACAATATAAAGGATGGTTTGCAAGCCTCTCTAGCATTTGATCAAAAAATGGTAATGGAAAATGATCCTTTCTAGAGTCTAAGTTAAGTTTTCGGTAATCAATACACATCCTATGGACTGTTATGGTTCTAGGTTGTATTAATTTATCCTTATCATTTTTAATGACAGTGATACCATTTTTCTTTGGGACAACATGCACAAGAGATACAAATTTACTATCAGAGATAGGTTATATAACACCAGCATCTAAGAGTTTGAGAACCTTTTTCTTTACAACATCCTTCAAGTTGGGATTCAACCTTCTTTGATGTTCTATAGAAGTCATAGACTCATCCGCAAGATGTATCCTATGCATGCACAAAGAAGGTGATATCCTTTTGATATCTTCTTGTGAGTAGCAAATTGATTTTCTATACTTTTTAAGTTCAATTAAAAGTGTAGACAATTTATTTTCATTGAGTAGGCTACTCACAATGACAGGTTAGGTGTTGTTAGAGCCAAGTAAGGCATACCTTACACCAAGGGGAAGAGGTTTAAGCTCCACTTTTGGTGCCTTGAGCTCACTCCAATCAGCTTCTAGGAGATTCTCTTGTAGACCAGCTGAAGCAACATGATGAACCACTTGAGGTAGCTCCATAAACTTGCCTTCTACATCCAACTCCTTATGAGAATCCAACCTCCTTACATACTCATTGCTTTCCTTGTCCTCAATCAGTTGGACTTCTCTATCAACTGTTAGGGAATGTGGTAGAGAGTCCTCAAGTGCCAAATCTTCAAGGAACTCATCAGCAAGAGAATCCATCTCATCCATGTAGAACATCTGGCCTTGAATGGTTGGTCTCTTCATAACATCCTTGATGTCAAAGTGTAGGATGTTTTCCTTGCCAAGATGAACATCAATCTTGCCATCTCTAACATTCAATATAGCTCCTGCTGTAGCCAAGAAAGGTCTCCCTAAGATAAAAGGCTCCTTAGGCTCTTCATCCATTTCTAGCACCACAAAATCTGTAGGAATCTCCCAACTCCCAATCATCACAGGAAGATCTTCCAAAATTCGTATTGGAATCTTTACCGAGCGGTCAGCTAACACCAAAGAGAGTCTAAGCTTCTTATTCTGAGTGAACCCAAGCTTCTTAGCAATAGACAAGGGCATGAGGCTGACACTTGCTCCCAAGTCACAAAGACATCTCTCAAACTTCAAAGGTCCAATAGCACAAGGTAGACTGAAACTCCCTGGACCTTCAAGTTTCCTTAGGACAGATAATCTCTGGATAATAGCACTACATTCATGAGTAAGAACCACCATTCCTTCCATTTTTTTCTTCTTCTGTGCCATAGCATCTTTCAAGAACTTGCTATACTGAGAAACTAACATGAAAGCGTCAATAATGGGCATGGTGATCTGAACTTCACTCATCTGCTTCTCAAACAAGGCTTTGTACTGCTCCAAAAACTGTCTCTTGAACCTTCAGGAAAGGGAAGTTTTGGCTCATAAGGTGGATGAGTGAATGGAGCTCCTTTTGATGAAGTAACAGATTCATTCTTGGTTACAACCTTTTCTTCTCCTACCTTCCTTTTCCTTTGGCCTCAATTATCTTCTCTATGATCTCTTCATTATTTTTCTCATCAACTAACACCACATCATCATCTACATTGATAACCATCTCCTCACCTTGTTTTTCATTATCTTTAATGAGAGTTCTAGGAGGCAACTCTCTACCACTTCTAAGAGTGATTAATTTCATTGTCTCCTTGGGATATTGCTCAGATTTCCAGGAAGTGACCCTTGTTGGAGATTTGAATGAGAGCGCACTGAAGAAAACTGATTCTCTAGAGCATTGAACTTGTTTTTGAGCTCATTGTAGCTCCAATAAATCTTTGAGTGTGGGTTATGCAGCTCGTACCCCACATGCTTCTCACTTCTAGTTTGAGGTTCCAAGATTTGCTTCAACAAAGCATCAGTACTACTTTCTTGTGGAGAAAAAGTTGAAGATCCAGCCTGGTTTTGTGTAGACTGGTTCCCTTTGGAGGAGTATTCTTGAGGGTAGTTTTGCTTTCCTTGATATAAACTTTGTTGTTCTTTGAGTAGGATCTTTGCTGGTAGTTGTTGTACTGAAAGTTAGGCTCTTTCTTGTACCGTGTCCCATTAGAATTGACAAAGCACAACTCTTCTTGTCCCTCTAGACCATCAACCTCATTAACCACATCATTTGTTTGGGTCGAAAGCGGTCATCCGAAATCAACGTCTACGATTACTTCTCTTTACATTCTCCGAAAGAATCTCAGGTCGAGAGAACAAGAAAAAAGCTAAAATCGAGTAACCGTCCAGCTCGCCAACGGGCGAACTGGCCGCACACATGACCAGCTCGCCCATGGTCGAGCTGAACGCATCTATACAGCTCGCCCACGGGCGAGCTGACCACACAGGTGATCAGCTCGCTCATGGGCGACCTGAACACATCATTCCAGCTCGCCCATGGGCGAGCTGACCACACACGTGACCAGCTCGCCCATGGGCAAGCTGCACGCACCTGTCTAGCTCGCCCATTGGCGAGCTGAGCACATCTGTCCAGATCGCCAATGGGTGAGCTGAATTCAACCATTTGTGCCCCTCGACTCGATTGTACTCCGAACAGTGATCGGAACGTGTTTCATTTCGTCTCAATCTGATATACCATTTGAGTTTTACGATAAAAACCGTAAAACACGCATTTTTAGTAAAACCTCGAGTAAATCGTTTAAAACGGCAGCGGTTAAACGAGACACTGAACATTGCCAAATTGTACGATTAACTCAAGATTTTTATAAAAGCCGTAAAACACGCGTTTTTAGTGAAACCTTGAGTAAATCATGTAAAACGGCAATGGTTAAACAAAACACTGAACATTGCCAAACAATACGATTATCGAAACCTTTTATAAAAATCATATAACACGCGTTTTTAATAAAACCATGAGTAAATCGTATGAAACGGCAACAGTCAAACGAAACACCGAACGTTGCCAAATTATACGATAACTCAAGATGTTTACCCAAAAAACATCGTCGTATCAGGAAACGATCTTGTCTAAAGTCGAAAAATGGCTAAGTAATAAAATGGCTCGTAAGATCCTAAAACGCGATAAAATTCCAGTCGAGACTTTAGATAGGATCCAGCCAAAAGATACAATTGTGGTTTGCCTATTATCCGCATGAATAGATAAATGTCAAGATTTAAAATAAATGGAAGTTTTCCGAAGAAAAAAGGAAAGATCGAGAAAAGTAGAAGATTTCCGATAAGTGCGAATTGCAGCGGAAGAGGAAATACCAACCGCCTAGAGAAGGAGTATATAAGCATGAGAACGGGGTCAAGAGGAGGCAGATAATTTTAGACCTAGAAAAATGGCTTTTAGCTTAGGCGAATTTACGACTTAGGTGGCTAGACTAGCAAGTCTGATCCTTAGAACGTTTTGTCATCTAAGTTCCACGATTCTCTTTGTAACAGCTTTTCAATCTCTTTATCAATAATAGCCTTTGCGAAAATTCTTCATCTGTATTCTCCCATCTTTTTCGTTTTAAGTGTGTTTTCGCAGAGATCCAGGACCTCGGGAAAATTAGGGTTTTTCCTAAGTTTCAATATTTGACGGAAAATTGACAGTGCAAATTTTGGTTCCCACAGTTTGGCGCTAGGAGGGGGGGGTTCGGATTCTCTTACACAATAACCACTGAACGAACGAAAAATGCTATGCCTAACTCGAACGGTGATGTCATCTCGTTCAAGGACAAAGCAACGATCGACTCGATCAAACCTCTCAACGACTTCCTTGTCATCGAGCTGACAATCCAGAATATGGATGTCGCAAGAATATTAGTCGATACTAAAAGCTCGGCTGGTATCATCTTCAAAAACACCCTTGAGAGAAGGGAAATCGATCCATCCAAAATCGCGGAAAACTCAAGCCTTCCAGTAGGACTCTCGGGAGAAATCAACATGACTCTCGGCACAGTTAACCTTACGGTTCAAGCCGGAAGCATGACGAAAACCGTCGAATTCCTAGTCATCAATCGACCCACGTCCTACAACACAATCGTAGGAACACCGTTGATAAACTCGATGAAAGCAGTACCATTGACGTACCATATGCGTCTCAAGTTCCCAACCCCGCGCGGAATCAAGATCATTTGGGGAAATCAAAAAATCTAGCAGGTTTGCTATGCCGCGGATTTAAAACGAAAAGGTCCTTCGGCTGACGCTCCCTCCAAGAAGAAAAAGAAATAGTCTGCTATCGACGATGCCCCAGAACAAGATAAAACCAAAATTTTTAAGCAGTCGCGAGTGGCCGAAGTGCTGGAAGGTAAGCGCGAGCCTACACCTGCGAACCCGTCATCTCGGTAGGCATCAACAAAGCATTCCCAGAACGCTGCATTGAAATCGGTGCGAACCTAAACGAGATTTTAAATGACGAGCTCTTAGCTTGTCTGAAAAGGAACTCAAACACGTTTGCATGGACCGCAGAAGATTTGCCGGGAATTGACATAAACATCAATTGTTACGAACTCAAGGTTGACCCTACGTCCAAACCCGTCAAACAAAAGAGACAGAAACTAGGACCAGAACGCGCCGAAGCAGTCAACAGTGAGGTCGACAGACTTCTCAAGGTCGAATCTATAACGGAAGTTAGATACCCTAACTGGTTCGCAAATCCTGTCGTTGTCAAGAAAAAGAACGGGAAGTGGCGAGTCTGCGTCGACTTCACTGACCTAAATAAGGCGTCTCCTAAAGATAGCTACCCACTGCCGCACATCGACCGCTTGGTTGAGGCAACGGCAGGAAACAAACTGTTATCTTTTATGGAAACTTTTTCCGGGTACAATCATATCATGATGAATCCTGACGATCGAAAGAAAACCGCATTCATAGCCGATCGCAGAACTTACTGTTATAAAGTAATGCCGTTCGGCCTTAAGAATGCCCGCAACTTATCAACGACTTGTCAATCACATGTTCTCCGAACAACTCGGAAAAACGGAAGTGTACATCGATGATATGCTCGTAAAATCACTCAGAGAGCAAGATCATTTTGCGCACCTCCAAGAATGTTTCTAGAGGCTCAATTTGAACAACAAGAAGCTAATCCTACCAAGTGACGGTTCGCCGTCGCATCCGGTGAATTCTTGGGATACCTCGTTACCTACCGAGGAATTGACGCCAATCCGAAATATATCACAACGCTAATAGAAATGGTGTCCCCCAGGACGAAGCGTGAGGTACATAGACTGACCGGAAGAGTCGCAGCCCTTAAATCGTTTCATCTCGCGATCAACAGACAAATGTCATCCGTTCTATGATACTTTGAAGGGAAACAAAAAGTTCGAGTGGTCGGAGGAATGCGAGAAAGCTTTCCAACAGCTAAATCATTACCTGGCTACCCCGCCAGTACTCACAAAACCAGTGGAAAGGGAACCGCTATTCCTCTACGTCGCAGTATCGATAACAGCCGTAAGTGGCAAGCAGACACCAATCTTTTACGTAAGTAAAACTTTTCTAGACGCAGAAACGCGATACTCGATGATGGAAAAATTGGCATTAGCGGTGGTAATGTCGGCAAGAAAACTAAGACCATACTTCTAATCCCACACCATTGTAGTACCCACTTCTTTCCCTCTCCGCACAATTTTGCACAGCCACAGCCAGTTGGGTAGGTTGGCAAAATGGGCGATCGAGCTAAGCAAATACGACATCGAATGCTGTGGAAAAACCTGCGCAAAGTCGCAAGTACTCGCATACTTCTTAGTGGAGCTCCCGATAGGAGGCATGCCCGATCAGGAACCAAACTCGACATGGACCCTATACGCTGACGGATCTTTATCCAAAAAAGTTTCCGGAATTGGCATCCGATTGGCAGCCCCAACGGGAGAGGTGCTGGAGCAATTGTTTCGATTAGTTTTCCACGCCTCAAACAACGAAGATGAATATGAAGCCTTAATCGCAGGATTACGGCTAGCTCACGGTTTAAAGATACACAACCTCCACGCCTACTGCGATTCTCAGCTAGTGGCCAGCCAGTTCAGCGGGGAATATGAAGCAAGGGACGAAAGAATGGAAGCGTATCTGACCCTGGTTCAGAATCTAGCTCAAAACTTTGATCAATTTGACCTCACTCGAATTTCCCGGTCGGAAAACGCCCAAGCAGACGCCCTAGCTGCTTTGGATCCAGTTCGGACCCCGGTCTAAGAAGGGTAATTCTCGTGGAGTTCATTGAACATCCTAGCATCGGACCGCTCACAGTCGTAAACCTGATCGACGAACCGGAAGACGACATTGACAAAAACGATGATCGCCCAGCCACAGATCAGTCCAACTACGGGTTCAGACGTCCATGGATGGAAACGATCTTTGCTTACATAGCCAACGGGGAACTCCGATTGAAAAAATGGGCGGCTCGAAAAATAAAGACTAAAGCCGCAAGATATGTTCTGGTCGACGGAGAACTCTATAAGTGAAGATTTTCCGGACCACTCATGACCTGCGTGCAGGGAGAAAAGGCACACGAGTAATGGAAGATGTGCATTCCGGATCCTGCGGAAACCATTCCGGTGGGAGATCTCTTGCATTAAAAATCAAGCGTCACGGATATTTCTGGCCGATAGATTGCGAGGATTTCTCAAGAAAATGTAAAAAGTTCCAACGGCACGCACCGACTATCCATCAGCCAACGGAGGTCCTCTCATCCATCTCAACGCCTTATCCATTCATGCGATGGTCAATGGATATAGTCGGAACGATGCTCGCATCGAAACAAAAACGATTCTTGTTAGTCCTAACCGACTTTCTCTCCAAATGAGTCGAAGTCGATTCTTACGCGAGAAAATTTCGTATGCAAAACATCGTCTGTAGGCACAGAGTCCCTTGCGAAATCATGACGGATAACAGGTCTCAGTTTATTTCGACTAGATTCGAAGCCTTCTGCGAGAAATGGAAAATACGATTAACGAAATCAACTCCAAGGTATCCATAAGGCAACAGACAAGATGAGACCATTAACAAAACTATCCTCGACGGCCTCAACAAACGCCTTGACGCTAAAAATGGCAACTGGGCAGACAAACTCAAAGGAGTTTTATGGTCACACCACACGACCCCGAGACGAGCAACCGGTGAAACCCCGTTTGCCCTCGTGTCCGGAGCAGAGTGTATGATCCCGGCGGAAGTCGAATTTCCGGGAATACGCAGGCGGCTGATCTCGGAAAGAGAAGAGTCGAACAACCTAATGCTCCTCGACGAACTCGACCTGATTAACGAACGACGGGATCAGGCCCTCGTCAGAATTCAGAATTACCAACAAGAGGAAGCAAAGTACTACTACTCGAACGTACGAGGCCGTAGATTTCAAATAGGCGAGCTAGTCCTACGGAAAGTCTTCCAAAACACCACGGAACGAAATGCCGAGAAACTGGGAGCATACTGGGAAGGACCATACAAAGTCATAAAGGTGGTCCGCCAGGGAGCGTATAAAATCGCGAACATGCAGAACATCAAAGTCCCCCGATCATTGAATGCAATGCATCTCAAAAAATACTATCACTAAGAAACATGTACGAAAAAACCGAACTACAGGACGGATTGATCCCTGCTAAAGGGTACGTAGGCATCTCCTCGCAAGGTGAGACCAGCTGTCCCCCCATGGGCGAGCTGACCACATATGTGACCAGCTCGCCCATTGGTGAGCTGACACATCTGTACAGCTCGCCAATGGGCGAGCTGAATTCAACCATCTGTGCCCCTCAACTCAATCGTACTCTGAACCATGATCGGAACGTCTTTCGTTTCGTCTCAATCCGACTTACCATTTGGGTTTTACGATAAAAACCGTAAACATGCGTTTTTAGTAAAACCTCGAGTAAATAGTATAAAACGGCAGCAGTTAAACGAGAGACCGAACATTGCCAAATTATACGATAAACTCGAGTTTTTATAGAAAAGCAAATTATATGATTAACTCGAGTTTTTTATATAAAAGCCGTAAAACACGCGTTTTTAGTGAAACCTCGAGTAAATCGTATAAAACGGTAACAGTTAAACAAAACACCGAACATTGCCAAACTATACGATAACTAGAGACCTCTTATAAAAATCGTAAAACACGCGTTTTTAAAAAAACCTCGAGTAAATTGTACAAAACGGCAACGGTCAAACGAAACACCGAACATTGCCAAATTATACGATTAACTCGAGATGTGTACCCAAAAAACATCGTCGTATCAGGAAATGATCTTGTCTAAAGTCGAAAAACGGCTGTCATAAAACGGCTCGAAAGATCCTAAAACGCGATAAAGCCCACTCGTGACTTTAGACAGGATCCAGCCCAAAGATACAATGACGGTTTGCCTATTATCCGCAGGAATAGATAAATGTCAAGATTGAAAATAAAGGAAAGTTTTTCGAAGAAAAAAGGAAAGATCGAGAAAAATAGAAGATTTCCGATAAGTGCGAATCGCAGCGGAAAAGGAAAGACCAACCGTCTAGAGAAGGAGTATATAAGCATGAGAACTGGGTCAAGAGAAGGCAGATATTTTTTGACCTAGAAAAACGGCTACTAGCTTAGGCGAATTTATGATTTAGGTGGCTAGACTAGCAAGTCGGAACCTTAGAACGTTTTGTCGTCTAAGTTCCGCGATTCTCTTTGTAACAGCTTTTCAATCTCTTTATCAATAATAGCCTTTGCGCAAATTCTTCATCTGTATTCTCTTATTTTTTTCGTTTTAAGTGCGTTTTCGCAGAGATCCAGGACCTCGGGAAAATTAGGGTTTTTCCTAAGTTTCTATATTTGACGGAAAATTGACAGTGCGAATTTCGGTTCCCACAGCATTTCCCTCTACGTTCTTCTCACCAACAAAGTTAACATCTCTTGTTTAGCCTTAGCTGAGAGGAGCATATCTATTTTGTCTTGTAAGGCTTTCAACTCTTTCTTAGTGTTTTGATCTTCACCTTCATTGCCCATGTTGCTCCTATCATGATCATCATTGTAGAATGGATCATTAATAGCCATGTTCTCTACAAGCTCCAAAGCATCTGCCTCAGTTCTCCCCAAGAAGGAACCATTGCTAGCAGTGTAAAGCTGGCCTCTATACTTAGTCAAAACACCTCTCTAGAAAGTACTAAGTAGACTCTCCATATTGAAGCTATGATGAGGACACTGAGATATGTAGCTGTTGACCCTTTCCCATGCTTCTCCAAAACCTTCAAGATTCTTTTGATGAAAACCAGAAATCTCATTTCTAAGCTTGGCAGTTCTTGAGGTAGAGAAGAACTTGGTGAGGAACGGTTTCTTGCATTCACCTCATGTATTGATTAAATCTTTTGGAAGACTTTTCTCCCATGTGTGAGCCTTGTCTCCCAAAGAGAATGGAAACAACCTTAGCTTAAATACATCTTCAGAAACACCATTGATCTTTGTTGTCCCACACAGCTTATCAAAGTTGTCTAGGTGGTCCAGTGGATCTTCAAGAGCAAGGCCATGGTACTTATTTTTCTAGATCATGATCAAGCCCATGGATGTTTGACTGATCATGGGTGCCAATAGCATTTGCTTGGCGCTGTGGATGTTGTTTTTTGGCGTTGTGGTATTGCATTGTCATCTCTTGACCAATGCCAGCATTAATAGCTCCATCTTGAGGCAGGTACTCCATATCAAACCCCAACCTCTGTAAGTGAGCATGTTGCTCGTCTTCTCTTCTTTCTCTTGTTGTCTCCCTCTAAAGTGCAGCTATATCTTATACTCTTGGAACTAGGTTTTATGAACCTTTGCTCCTCAAGTTCATACACCTGAAATGCAAAGAGAGGGGAAGAAGGAGAATCAGTAACAAAATAAAAGAAAAATGACTTAGTCTCAAGCAATTGACCAAATCTCAATGTCAAAATCAACTTAGAACCTGGCAACAGCGCCAATTTGATGTAATACTTTTCAAGGGTCCTTAACCAAATGTCGTAGTCTAGAAAGGTTGTCGAACCAAACCTAAGTGATTCTAAAGCAAAGGGAATACAAGACCATACTCAAGCTAAATGCAATCAGTTTAGTGAAGTGATATGATCAATAAGAATACTAAAATGCAACAAAGGAACCAGCTTTCTTTCAATAAGTGCAAATAAGATCCATGAGATTAGGTATTTGGTTTAGGTGATCAAATTTCAATCTAAAGGTGGCAAGCTTTCAATCAAAATGTAACCTTAAGTGTAAATAACTTAACTAAGCAAGCTCTAGGTCTAGACAAATGCTTATTTGCTTAACTTAATCAAACACAAATGTCATTGGTTTAAATAATTCAAGCAATCATTAAAAGTGGGTTTAATAACTATCTAAGACTTCTTAGATGCAAAGGTCATTGGCTAAGAAGTCATAGAGCAACGTAAAGTTGGTTCAGACATTTCAACATACACCCTGTGAGCAAGAAATGACTAAGGATCTATATTAGAGAAGCCAACAATAATCTAGCACTAAGATCACTCAAATAGCAAGGAAACAGTTAAATCCAACACTAAACACCTTAGATCTACACTTAATCACCCTAATCAACCTAACCCATGAATCTAAGATGGATTTACTCACTAATAAACATGTTTACTCTTAAACCCATGATGGATCCAAGCTTAACCATGTTTAGGAAGACACTAATCACTTAATAATACAAGAGATATGATGAAAATTATATTAAAAAAACAAACTTTCACCAATATGTTCTTGTTATTGAGAGAGAATAAGATAGATCTAAAAATTAGGTCTAAATAGTATTTATAGGCCAGTTAAGTTGAACCGGGTCAACCCGACAAACCAGGATCGACCCGGTTAATGTTTGGATCGGATAGGCGACCAGCGGGCGGAGTTGGACACTGAGCTCGACCGCTGGGGTGCTGGCGGGCAGGATCAGCCAATGGACTTGTACAGTAGGGGCACACAAGAACTGAATGACTACACTTCATGGTCGCTGGCAGGCTAGGCTTGCCGCATGGCTCGGACGCTGGGAATGCTTGGGGCTAGCTTAGTTCCTTATTTTTGTTCTTAAACCGCTCCAATACTTCGATATAACCACTCTTAGTCCTCAAATGCAAATGCAAATGTACTACACACATCTAAATGCGACCTAGAAAGACTCAAAATGAATCATTAAAACTATGAATTTTGCAAGATATCAAAAACTCAAACCAAACTCGATCTGATAAAAATGAATCCAAACCAATCCAAACTTGAGTTAAATACCAAATGGATCTTGTTTTATGGTATTTCGGATTATGGGTTTATCCAAACTGAGTCCGAAATTAAATGGATATTTGATTGAACCCAAAACATTCAAAATTCTAAAAAAAAGAACGTGTATTGAATATGATCTCAATTCCTAATATGAATCAAAAATACTTTAAGATATTACTCAACATCTAAAATAATTATCTATTACATGAAGGTTGATGGTTGAAGGTGGCGGTTGAAGCTCCAAATTTTTAGATTTAGGTTTTGTTGTTATTGAATAATGTTTTTCATTTCTTAATAACTTGGTTTTTATTTTATGCTTTCGTTTATTTAGTTTACTTTCTATCAATAACTATGTTTACCTATCATTTCATTTTGAATGATCACGTTTGATGCTTTCTTTTTTTTATTTTTGAATCAATTTTACTTATGTTTTGGTTAAAAAATAGTTACAAATCATGTACTTTAAATCTGAAGAACCAATTTTACTTATGCTGTGGTTACAAAGTAGGTACAAATCAGGTGTTTTTAAACCAAAGAACCGATTGGGACCCTAGTCCGAAAGTACAATGGGTTATATGTTGGGGTCAAAATCGGTCATGACGGAATCAATGTCTAAAAGTCCCAGAAAAAGCGTACAAGAAACTATAGACTTTCTACGGAGATAGGAAGTTACGGAAAACTTGTATCCAAGTATGAGATAATCAAAAAGACCACCTTGTTTGTTGGGTTCAAAAACCGTAACCTAGAAATCAACGTCTACAATTACTTCTCCTTATATTCTCTGAAAGAATCCCGGGTCGAGAAAATGAGAAAAGATCGAAACCAAACAACCGTCCAGCTCGCCTGTTGGCGAGCTGAACACCCCTGTCCAGCTCGCCAATAGGCGAGCTGGCCTTGCCCGACAAGCTCGCCTGTTGGCAAGCTAAACATCCTTGTCCAGCTCGCCAACAGGTGAGCTGGCCTTGCCCGACCAGCTCGCCTGTTGGAGAGCTGAACCAAACCATCCATGCTCCTTTACTCGACCGTACTCTGAACCGTAATCGAAAAGTCTCTCGTTTCGTCTCGATCCGTCTTACCGTTGGAGTTTTAAGATAAAAACCGTAAAATGTTTGTTTTCCCGTAAAACCTCGAGTAAATCGTGTAAAACAGCAAAGGTTAAAAAAAAACACCGAACATTGCCAAACTATACGATTAACTCGAGATATTTTATAAAAAATCGCTAAAGACTTGTTTTCTCATAAAACCTCGAGTAAATCGTATAAAACGGCAACGGATAACGAAACACCAAACATTACCATACTATACGATTAACTCGAGATGTTTTATAAAAACAGCACCGTATCATGAAACAATCTCACCTAAAGTCTTAAAACAGCTAAATCGCAAAATGGCTCGGAAAGTCCTAAAACGCGATAAAGGCCTACTCACGACTTTAGACAAGATCCAACCCAAAGATATTATGACGGTTTACCCATTACTCGCAGGAATGAATAAATCTCAAGTTTGAAGATAAAATAGAAGTTTTCCAAAGAAGAATGGAAGATCGAGATAAATGGAAGATTTCCGAGAAAGCACGTATCAAGGCGGAAAAGGAAAAACCAACTGCCTAGAGAAGGAGTATATAAGCAGAATGTCGAGGACAAGAACCAAAACGAATTTTCAGGGATCTCATCTCAGACTTTTACAACTTTTCTAGACTTAGAATTCTCTGCAATTAGAAACTTAGGCTTTATTCTTGACAAGTTCGGTTCCTATGACTGGCACTCAATTACTAGAAAAACTCGCCCAGGAAGTTCGAACTCTTGTCCAGCTCTATCAATTGAACTACGTTTGACTTGATCCTCGAAAGGGGTACGTAGGCAGCCTTTCATAAGGTTCAGTCCGAAATCAATCAAAACCCTTTTTTCTTATCTTTTTGGCTTTTGTTATCGAGCTGCGACTCAACTAGGTTTAGGGTTTTATATTGCCAGAACTAGGTAACTCGCTGACGTCCCCTGCGGCCAAAGCCTTTATAATCTCTTGAAATAATCGTAACGCTCTTAGTTGAATTAGAAATAAGATCTACTTTCTTTATAAATTCGTTTTATCATGTTTTCGTATTTTGCGCATTTATTTGGTTACTTCATTGGCTCTCGCAGAGATCCGGATCCTCTGGAAAATTAGGGTTTTCCTAAGTTTCCCTATTTACGGAAATTTACAGTGCGAATTTCGTTTCCCATAGTTTGGCGCAAGAAGAAGGGGTGTCGGATTACTCTAACTCATAGCCGCAAAACGCTTGATCAAAACGATGTCTGGATATATGAAAGACAAAGTCCCAGCTCGCAAAAACTCTAGTAAAACAACTCCAGCAGCGACTACTCCTATAGCCAACGGTCATGCAAACGTTGTAGTACTTAACAAAATCAAAAACCTAATCGCGACTTTTCGCCACGGGAGGAGCAAAAAAACAAGCTCTCCGATCACTAAGGGCAACAATAAAATCTACCAAACCCCGTAAAGTTTCTCTTATTTCTGAGTTGGACTAATCTCATTACGTATGGGTTGACCAAAAGACGTATTCCGAGAACTTTTCGAAAAATAAAACTTGTTCTCCCAGAAACCGCGGAATAAACCCTAGGTTCTCACGGAATAAACCCTAGGCTACTCGCGGAAAAAGCCTTAGGGTACTCGCAGAGTTGAACGATACTATCCGGCTCGCAAAGACGGTGAGTTAGCCAAGCAACCCAACTCGCCACCTCGGCAAACGTGTTGGCCTTTCTCCACTCCTCGAGACACTGACTTTTCCCCGATGGTCCAGCTCGCCTGTTGGCAACCCGGACCATTCAAACCAGCTCGTTAGTTGGCGAGCTGGCCGTGCCAAACCAGATCGCCTCTTGGCGAGCTGATTAGCCTTTCGCCTCGCCCTCAAGGCACTGATTTTTCCCCGAGGGTCCTTACCATCCAGCTCGCCTGTTGGCGAGCTGGACCGTTCAAACCATCACGCCAAATGGCGATATGATCGGCCCTTCACCTCGCCCTCGAGGCATTGACTTTTCCCCGAGGGTCCTTACAATCCATCTCGCCTGTTGGCGAGCTGGCCGAGCTCAACCAGCTCGTCGTCTTGGCGAGCTGATCGGCCTTTCTCTTTTCCTTCGAGGTACTGACTTTGCCCTGAGGGTCCGCACCAT
Source organism: Eruca vesicaria subsp. sativa (assembly GCA_932364175.1). Classification (NCBI taxonomy): domain Eukaryota; kingdom Viridiplantae; phylum Streptophyta; class Magnoliopsida; order Brassicales; family Brassicaceae; genus Eruca; species Eruca vesicaria. The sequence goes on along the minus strand of CAKOAT010759598.1, from coordinate 39,057 downwards.
CCAAATGCCACCATGGCGAGTTGGCCAAGCCTGATCGTACTCCAAACAATAATCGCACTGCTTTTTATTTTGTCTCAATCAAAGTTTCGGTTGAGATTTTACGACAAAAAAAAAGTCAGCTCGACGAATCGGAATTGTACTCAAAGAATTGAAACGTTTCTATCTCGAATCTCAGTCGCCCCAATTAGAGTAACCTTTGGAACTTTACGATAAAAAAAAATCGCAAAGACTTGCTTTCTCGTAGAAGTTCGAATATATCCTCTAAAACGGCAACGGTTGACACAACACCAAAGTTGCCTAAATTATACGAGAGATTTGAACTCTCTAAACGCAGTCCGGTTTTACGAAATTCTTCCACGTTAAGTCGAAAACATCTAATCATAAACGTGTGATGGATTTTTCAACAATATACGAAGCACACCTAGTCATTTAAGTAAAACTTGCACTACGAAGAAACAAGAGCATAAACTCCGATGTTGAAATCCCTTCCTCACTCCGATATTCTTGTTGGTATTTCGTCGAAGACGGATTCATACGAAAATAAATTAAAAGACCAAGAACGAAGAAGAGGCAGTTGAAATCATTGATGAAACTAAGGTATGTCTGATTTCAAAATTTTATTAGACTTCTAATTTCTCGTAAGCAAGGAATAAAAATGTCTTCCAAACTGCCATAAAACCTAGGGAACTTTGAATTTAGGGGGAAAGTCTTGGATGCTAAGTCGTAGGCAATTTTTGTCTATCTCGATTTATTATTCTCTAATTGTTCAGGCATAACTCGCAAACCGATCCAATCTCTCGTACAACCGAGAAACGATCGCCACGCATTCAAGCATACGTATCTCATTTCTTAAAGAAAGAAGAAACGAGAGATACATACGTCGTCTTAAAACCAACTCATTCCTAGAAATTTTCGCAAAACACATACTTTAAGTCATCATCAATCGACCATGGTCTTTAATCGACCCATATTGTCGATCATCCCAATCCTTCGAAAAAAATCATCTGCTTTTCTTTCGTTTTAAACAAAAAAAAAGGAGGGAGCAGGTGCGTATACTATATTCGTATACTTCCATATTTCAAAAAACATTTTTCCTCACATCGAGAAAATGCTTTCTATAAAGCAAACTCTCGCAAAAATAGGCGGAAAAATATTCGGACAATGCGATACCTCGTCAAAATCATCCCAAAAGAAAACGACAATCTAAGATTGGTCAAAACGCTAAGAACTGATCCAAACCATCCGAGAAATAATCTCGAGGACTATACAACATCTCTTATCGTAATCATGCATTTAGAAAATCTCTGCCAAACTTCAAAGAGAAACTCGATGATTTTCCGAAGTCATAAAGATCTTTTCCAATTTGATAAAACAAGTTTCGTATAAGAACCAAAAAATCATACGAGAAATCTTTAGGCATCAAAGCATTGCTATCATTTTCCGTCGAACGAAGTGAGTCACAGAATAATATCAAGAACATTTGCGGCAAAGGAAAAATCGAGAACACAAGAAGCAGCAATAGGGAACACGTCCTTCCTGCTCACCGACTGATCCTATTGCTGGTCAAGTCATCCTATTCCGCTCAAGAAACCCGCTAAAAAATTTTGCAACTAGATCTCGGTGAAATAACCTTCGGTAAAACTCTGTGAAGTGACTCCAAGAAACTATCACCGAAGAATCAAAAACAAAGCCGAAAGGTTTCTTAAAAATTCACGGAAGCATCGTTATTTTGACATCTCCATACGTCGTGTCAAATTCGTCGCCCGTTACTTATGCAAGAAGTCCTTCATATAGTCAAAGACCAAGACAAACGAAGTTACTTTGGAAAGTAAACGTAACAGGTTTTGCGAAAACTACTTTCCATTTAGCAAATCCGTACGATCCGACATTGGATAACCAATCTAAAACTTTGTTTCCTCGTAACACGATCTGAAAGATCTCGTTGTTTAGCCCTACAGCTCACGGGCATCCGCTCTCATTCCTCTCGATTACATCCAAGAATGAAACCACCTCGCAACCGACTCCGCACGGGCTTTGCACCGAGCTTCTTAGGCTATGTCTCCCTTGGGAAAAGATTATACGAATTGTTCATCGTATAAATCAAACATAAAACGGAAAAAACTTTTCGACGACCACAGACGTACTTGGCATATTAATCTCGACAAACGCTACTTGGCCCTTGTCCAATCACGCTTCACTTCGATGACGAGCGAGGTTACAGCATCCCCTTTAAGGGCGATCCAAACCGAGTCGACCTATTGATAGCACGAAAGTGTCATGGTCTAATCCTTTACCAACTACGTCCTTGACTACGCGGCTGAATACAACCCTCACGCCAGACTAAAACATTCAACGGACAATGTAAACTTGTCGAAAATTGACTAATCTCTACATTCTCAAGATTCACTCTATTTTCGAAGCAAGTTACCTACAAAATCTGACGTGTAAGAAAACACTTGTAACAAAGCTCCCGAAGTCGTACGAGTTATCCTTAAAATATATGAAAAAGATCTCGAAAGGTCAAAACTTCACAAAGCACTGTAATTAAAGACGCTTCAGGAACAAACTTACGCGCCCCCTCGGTCCTAATTGCTCTAGCATGAATCAAACTACTTAACATCCAAACAGGAACATAAGCTTTGGTTGCAAACAAACCAAAGTGTTCATGCAAAGCAGAGTTAAGACAAAACCTTCGCACACAGCGTAACATCTTCAAGCCCGTGAACCTTCGCACACAGCGTAATCTTCAGCATTCCGAGACATCGTAGACGCCTGAAGAATAGTTTTTCGACAAAAATACCTTCCTCGATAAAATTATTTTCTTGGAAGACCCAACAGTCCAACCGCGACAATAAAAAATACTAAACTTCTAAAGATACGTATCCTTCGCGAAGGTCCAAGAAACGGTAACAACTACCACCTAAGTTTATTGCTGATCACAAAAAACTCGCAACAGCCCTAAAGAAACTTAAGTTATCTCACAGAGATAGCTCTCATACACCCGACACAAAGGTAATATCGCTATAAATAAATCCAAATTTTGGTCAGCACCTTCGGGGATACTCGATTCTGACCAGACAAGTCGTATAAACCGAGAACCTATCACGGACTTTAAATCGGTACGGAATCAGGTAACATCGCAACAGGCAAAACGAATTCCGATTAGTCATCGCAAAGCCTTAAAACCGAAATTAAACCTAGGTAATACCGTAAACCCAGCACACTGATCTCTAACGTCTCAAGGCATGAAATGAGATCCTAAAGGCATGTCTCTTCGTCCATATCTAAATGCTCACGAGATTCAAACCGTCCTAAAACGAGCAAACGAATAGGGCGGCCTACAAAAAAGAGTTAGGCTATGAGATGACAACTCATATTCTTCCCTCGATATTCATACGAATACAAACTTGCTCTTAAAATGCAAAAATAGAAACATTTTTTTTAGAAAAAACGGCAGCAAAGCGGCACGGACTCGAAGCTACATATGGCCAGTCCAAAAATATGATAGCCACACTTGGTCGAAGCAAACAGCCTATGAGGCAAGTCTCAAGTCTGATACAAAACACCATCAACGTCATCATGTTCGATAATCTCTACATGTAACTAGACTATAAAGGTCTTATTGGAAAACAGGTCATACTAACCTTAACTTTATAACGAACTACAAAAGGCTTGATCCCTTCAAGAGGGTACATAGGTAGCCTTCACTAGGCGGAGCCCCAATGCTACCGCTTTCCATTCCAATGAGAGTGGGAAGATCACTTTCAATGGAACTTTTCAACCATAAATTCCGCCTAAATTGCCTAAATTGCCTAACTTGCCTAAAATCGTCTAATTACTCGTTAGAACCTCACGCTAGAAGCTCAAGGTTCTACCGAGCTGGGGGATAACTGTTGGGGTCAAATTCGGTCATGACGGAATCAATGGCTAAAAGTCTCGGAAAAAAGCGTACAAGAAACTATAGACTTTCTACGAGGATACGAAGTTGCGGAAAACTCGTATCAAAGTATGAAATAATCAAAAAGACCTCCTTGTTTATTGGGGTCAACAACCGTAACCTCAAAATTAACGTCTGCGATTACTTCTCCTCATATTCTCCAAAAGAATCTCGGGTTGAGAAAACGAGAAAATGAGTAAAGATCGAAACCATAACCTCGTCCAGCTCCCCAACAGGTGAGCTGGCCCTGCTTGACCATCTCGCCTGTTGGCGAGCTAAACACTACTTTCCAGCTTGCCAACAGGCGAGCTGGCCTTGCCCGACCAGCTAGCATGTTGGTGAGCTGAACATCCTTGTCTAGCTCGCCAACAGGTGAGCTGGCCTTGCCCGACCAGCTCGCCAGTTGGCGAGCTGAACTAAACCATCCAGTCCCTCGACTAGATCGTACTCTGAACCATGATCGAAACGTCTTTCGTTTCATCTCGATCCGTCTTACCTTTGGAGTTTTATAATAAAAAGCATAAAATGTTTGTTTTCTCGTAAAACCTCGAGTAAATCATGTAAAACGGAAAATGTTAAACTAAAACACCAAACATTGCCAAAACTATACGATTAACTCGAGATATTTTATAAAAACCACTATAGACTTGTTTTCTCGTAAAATCTCGAGTAAAACGTATAAAACGGAAACGGTTAAACGAAACACCGAACATTCCCAAACTATACGATTAACTCGAGAATTTTATAAAAACAGAATCGTATCAGGAAACAATCTCACCTAAAGTCGTAAAACGGCTAGATCGCAAAATGGCTCGGAAAGTCCTAAAACACGATAAAGGCCTACTCACGACTTTAGACAAGATCCAACCCAAAGATATGATGACGGTTTACTCATTACTCGTAGGAATGGATAAATGTCAAGTTCGAAGACAAAATAGAAGTTTTCCAAAGAAGAATGGAAAGATCGAAATAAATGGAAGATTTTCGAGAAAGTACGTATCAAGGTGGCAAAGGAAAGACCAACTGCCTAGAGAAGGAGTATATAAGCAAAAGGTCGAGGACAAGAACCAAAACAAATTTTCAGAGATCTCATCTCAGGCTTTTACAACTTTTCTAGACTTAGAATTCTCTGCACTTAGAAACTTAGGCTTTATTCTCGACAAGTTTGGTTTCTATGACTGGCGCTCAATTACTAGACGAACTCGCCCAGGCAGTTCGCTCTCTTTTCCAGCTCTATCAATTAAGCTACGTCCGACTTGTTCTTCGAAAGGGGTATGTAGGCAGCCTTTCATAAGGTTCAGTCCGAAATCAAACAAAACACTTTTTTCTTATCTTTTTGGCCTTTTTTGATCGAGCTGCGACTCAACTAGGTTTAGGTTTTTATGTTGCCAGAACTAGGTAACACGCTGACGGCCCCTGCGGCCAAATCCTTTATAATCTCTTGTAATAATCGCAACGCTCTTACACGAATTCAAAATAAGATCTACTTTCTTTATAAATTCGTTTTATCATGTTTTCGTATTTTTCGCATTTATTTGGTTATTTGTCGTTTTCTCTCGCAGGAAAATTGGTTTTTCCTAAGGTTCCTTAGTTTACGGAAATCGACAATGCGAATTTCGGTTCTCACATTATACTAGTACTTTGAAGATTTACTAACCCTTTCCCGAACTCGATAGAACCATTATTACTTTTATAAGACTTAAAAGACTTTTATTGGAAAAAAAAAATTATTATGTGCTCATAGTATTGTGTACTATAATAAACATTCGCAGGAAATATCAAATTCCGGTGCGTATATTAATTATATCACTTTCTTTATGTTTATAACATCTTTTTTTAGACCAGTATCATCATTGTCTCTTGCTTAACGTCTTTGTTGCCTCATTAAACGCCATTCCTGGAAATCCAGTGGAAAAAAATCAATGTAAGGTACAAATAGTATAACCACGTAAGCTCCCCTTCGAATATGCATGTCATCTCATAGATCCTTTTGATAACGCATTCCAGTGCTGTAGACATGTTTTCTAAATACCTAAGTAGGAAGTAATTTTGTGAAGTGATCAACTGTTTTGGTGCATGATCAAACATATCTTACTTAAATCTCTTTATTTTTCTCGAGCTCTTGAGTGCAAGAGAAGAACTTCAAATGTATATGTTTCGTTCTATCGCTTTGATATACCTTCTTTTGTTTGAGCAATGCATGCTGCATTATCTTCATATAATATTGTTGGTTGGTATTTTCGTCAATCCCTCTGCTTGAACAGATGTGTCAGCTTGTTGATCATAGCCATACACATTCTCTAGTTACTTCATGGAGTGCGATAATATAAACATGATTTGAAGATGTTTTCACAAGCGTTAACACCAAGATATGACAGTGGTTCGGATCGTGAAAACATATCTTGTTTACGATCGGGTTTTGTGTGATTATGCATCTGTAAAATCAACCATTTGATCTTTTGAATCTTGAAAATAAAACAATCCTAATTAACTGTTATGATAATATTAAGATCATCAGTATATAGTGTAATTATCATAAACTTAGATTTTCTTTTCTTGATGAAAACACATGGGTATATAAGAGCATTCACTTATCCTTTTATTTTGTTATATGACATTGAGGTGACTATACCACATATGTCAAGATTGATTAAGCAAATATAATGATCTTTGGAGTTTTATTGCGTGTAACTCTTTAGGTTTGAAACTTAATGCTTGTGACATTTTAAATCAATCATGAACTTTCATGTAGATATTAGTACCTAATGATCCATGTAAATAGATTGTAACAAAATTCATGCGACGCATCTCAAGATTTTTATCTCTAGCCAGATTCATGAGGAATTTTAATTTGATTGCATCCATGCCAGAAGATAAGTTTCCTAATAATCAATTCCAGGTCTTTGAGAAAAACCATGGGTCACAAGACGAGTTTCGTATCTCGTAACCTTATTTTTCTCATTCGCTTTCAAACAAAAACTCGTTTGTATCCAACTGATCTCACGCCTGCGTGTGTAAGCACAACGTATCCAAACATGTCTTGTTTATTAAGCAAATCAAGATTGGTTTGTATTACATATTTCAATTTTTTTGGTCATGTTCTTTTGACATTCATAAACGATTGTGATTTAGACCTTCAATTTCCTCATTTATCTCACTAGACACATCATACGAGAAAGCATCATCAACATTTTCCTTTTTATTTTTTTCCATATCTTCTTATTATGTATTAATTGATAGAAATCTTATCATTTCTTTCTAACTCACGATACTCTACTTTGCCAGTATTCTTATCATTTGTTTCTTCCAAAACATTTTATGTTACTTGGGGTGTATCATGTATCCTTTTGTTTTCTAGGATTTGTATTCCTAGAACCAACTGGTTTAACACACTTTAGATGCGTTTTATACTCAATTTTATCAGATGCCTTTCTTTGCTCATTTTGATATTTTGATACAAGCAGAATCATTTGTAGATGATATATGAGCTTTCCTTAGTTTCTTGGTATCCACAAATACATCATATAACTGATTTGCTTTACTCTGTAAATGCATAATACTTCTAGTTCAAACTCTTTATGGGAGGATAATATGTCATGGATTTTACTCACTTTTAACCATGATTTAGATATGTTTTTGAAGTCTTTTATCTCCATTTGGAGTATTTTTAAAGTAGTTACAGGTTCAGGTACTTCCTTGAGGAAAATGATGTTTTTGGGACATTTTGGAGACTTTACAAGAACTTCTTGGAAACAGAGAAGTAGTCGATTATTGAAGCATAATATCGACCGACGTGCAACCCGAAACATCGATCGACAATTATTCCTTACCATCGATCGACGGTGAAGCTATCAGCGAATTAATGATAAATTAGAAGATTACAAGTTTTATTAAAAGTTTCGATATTTACATCATAAGTCCTTGGCCGTCAGTTAGGCTATATTATTAGAATTTTGTATCAATTTTTAAAGGAGAGCCTAGATATCTAGCTTTTGGTGAGAGAGGAAATCTTGCTACCTTGGAGAGAGAGAGCTTAGGATTTGAGAGAGAGAGATCTGAAATTCATAATAGAGAAGATCTTAAACTCCTTGTTTTCTTACTCTATTACTTGTTTCTTTTTCTTTTCATTTTATTCAAAGTATTATTCCGACCATCATAACTATGTCTCTTATGAATATATCTGAGTATTCTTACTGTTAGATTTAGGTTTCTCATAAGATTGATTTATGTATTGCTAACATGAACTGTTGTTAGGGTGTTTTAAATGAGTTCTTCACCTAGTTACTCTTAATGCTAAGTTTAGGTTTGATCACCATTAACTTACAGCTTGACTCATTACTTCAAAATAAATTAGCGTAATCTAACTGACTAGATACACACGAAAGTAGATCTAGTGAGTTAGAGAACTTATCAAACCTACTCACGAAGCTTGCTAGAAGAAACATCGATCGACGCAACGACAGTTGTATCGATCAATATTTTGAAAAGTGTATCAATCGATATTCATATTGAATCATCGACCGACACTTTCTATTGATCAACAAACAAACGTTGAGATCAATAGATCTAGACAAAGATAATCTAACCATATGACAGCTGATCGATTATACCTAAGTTTAAATTCGAGAACAACTAATATTTATGAATCCCTAATAACTCAAATAGGTTGCATACTTTTCATACCTAAGATAATACCTGAATCTAGCTATTTCTCCAATTTTCACAACCTCAAATCAAACCAACTGAATAGCTACCTTGTTCACTATTTCGTTTACCGCTTAAAACCTTCTTGTCTTGTTTTATTTCGGAGACTATAAATCTACTGTGTAATCTTGGAGTTTATGTGGATTCGATCCTTAAGTACTATATCTGAATCTTTTATTTGAAAGAGTAATTCACTCTTTCGGATATTTAAATGATATCAAAGAATCAAGGTATAACAATGATTGTACATTCGAGGTGTGAGCACAACAGATCCAAACACTTCTTGTTTATTCAATAAATCAAGCTCGATTTATATTGCATCTTTCTATTTTTTCAATCATCTCTTTTAACATTCATAACAAATTATAATTATGGATCTTCGATTTCCTCATTTATCTTACTAGACAACATCATATGAAAAAACATTATCAAAATCATATTTTTCATTTTTTTTTTTCTTTTTACTATGGATTAATTAATAGAAATCTCATTATTTCTTTCAGACTCCCATAAATTCTAAATCTCACTCGCTGCTCTCTCGACCCTTTCACGTGATGACGTTACACTTTCGCGAAACGACGCACTCTTTCTCTCCATCTTTCCTCATTCGCTCTCTCTCTGTTCTGTTTCTCCCTCGGCGACCTTTCTATTTTTTTTTTTTTAATTTTGCTTGCGTTTTAATTTAATTGATTGCGAAAGAAGCCAACCAAACACCAATGCTACTGCTACCTTCTCTTCCCAAGATCTTCTTCTTGACTCACCGTTTCTAGGGATTAGCTCCATTCCATATCATGCACGGCCCTAGCCGCCTCGGCAACGGAAGCGCTAGATCCCTTCCTTCACCGCCTTCTTCGCCTCGGATTCGTCACTCCAGGGGAAAGACCTCCAACCAAGGAATAGGAGAGAGACTCGCCTTCTTACTCTTCTCCACTGTTTTTAGGCGGAAAGGTGTCTTACTATTGGCGCCTCTTCTCTACATTGCTGGGATGTTACTTTTCATGGGCTCCTTTGGCTTCACGGTACTCGATCTAGGTCACGGCGTCGAGATTATGTACAGACGCGGCCTGCCGGGTTCGGTTTACCGGAGTCCCAAGGTTTTTAAGCGTCTCTGGCCGATGATGGAAGCTGATGATGCTAATCGAGGCAGTCAAAATGCGGTAAAATGCCAATGGAAATTGTGATTGTAGATCTGATTGGTTTGTTGATGAATATAGTGTTGCTGATGATGCAGCTGATAGAAGCATGGAAGCCAAGAGTTAAAGGCTTGTGGAAACCTTGCATAAGCACTAACGTTTCTGCTGCAGGATCAAATTCTAATGGTTTCTTCATAATCGAAGCCAATGGGGGCTTGAATCAACAACGCTTGTCAGTATGTTTTACTCTCTCAATGGCTACATGACTTTCATTTTAGTTACAGTGTTGTATGTGTTTTTTGTTGATTAGAGAACTTTGCCTCTCGTCTTGAATGGTGCAGATATGTGATGCAGTTGCTGTGGCTGGACTGCTAAATGCTACTCTAGTCATTCCCATTTTTCACTTAAACAGTGTATGGCGTGATTCCAGGTTACTATTGGTTCATATAAGTTTCCTTGCTTTAGAGATTAATAAGGTCGCTATGTTAGTCCATAGACCAAATTGTCCTTTGGCAGCATGATTTACTCGCATATTTTCTTTGTGTTTGTTACAGCAAATTTGGTGATATATTTGATGAAGACTTCTTCATATATGCGCTTAGTAAGAACGTGAAAGTAGTGAAAGAACTCCCTAAAGATGTACTTGAGCGGTACAACTACAATATAAGCAGTATTGTTAATTTGAGACTAAAAGCTTGGTCGAGTCCGACATACTATCTCCACAAGGTGCTCCCACAACTATTGCGTTTGGGGTATGCCGTTCACTGACAGTATTTTGATTTTCTTATTCTTTTTCTTTTCTTCGTCTTAGTTTTATTAGGAAATGTTGGTTTTTTGTGTGCTTGGTCGTTTCTGTTGTTCCTGTGCATTCCTAAAATATTCGATAAGGTTTTATGGAAATAGCTTACATGAATGGATTGATAGCTTAAGATAGGGTACTGTGTTCAAAAAAAAAAAAAAGCTTAAGATAGGGTACTAGACTTCTCTTATGATAAGCTTGTTCTAAGGCTGTACGTGTGTGTGAGGGTTAGTATTTAAAATATCACAAACTGTTCTTATCAAAACTCGATGTGATTTTGATTGTTTAAGATCCCTCCTTTTTATGTTTTCTATAAGTTGCTTTCCTAAAACACACTCTTCTTTGGTTCTTTCGTTAGGGCTGTTCGTGTTGCACCATTCTCCAATAGGTTAGCTCATGCAGTTCCCGCACACATCCAAGGGCTTAGATGCTTAGCAAACTTCGAAGCATTGAGATTTGCAGATCCCATACGTCTGCTCGCAGAGCTAATGGTCAATAGGATGGTTACGAAGAGTGTTCAGAGCGGCGGAAAATATGTTTCTATTCATCTCCGCTTTGAAATGGTATATTTATATGTATACTACTTCCTGCCAATTCTGCATTTCTTACTTCCTACTTCCCTTTATAAATAATCTTTGTTTAAGGACATGGTCGCCTTCTCGTGTTGCGAATATAACTTTGGGGAGGCGGAGAAGCTAGAAATGGACATGGCCAGAGAAAGAGGGTGGAAAGGAAAATTCAGGCGGAGAGGCAGAGTGATTAGGCCTGGTGCAAACCGCATAGATGGGAAATGCCCTTTAACCCCGTTAGAGGTATCACTGAAACTGGCTCGGTTCCCGTAAAATCTTGACACCAGTTTATCTTGTCAAACTGATTTTGGTAACATCGGTCTGTAGGTGGGAATGATGCTTAGGGGAATGGGTTTTAGCAATAACACATTGGTTTACGTAGCTGCGGGAAATATTTACAAAGCTGACAAGTATATGGCTCCTCTCAGGCAGATGTTTCCTCTTCTCCAAACCAAGGATACTCTAGCTACCCCAGAAGAACTTGCTCCGTTTATGGTAATCAAATACTAAAATTGCTTTGGTTTTGAAAGTTTGCATATATGCAACTAAAAATGGAACACAGTAATGGGAAATTTGAGTTTATGTCCACTGGTTGGTGGGAATTAGAGTGATTTATGTTAGGAGCGTTAGGTTCATATCAATTGGTATCAATTACAAATATACAATTAAAGCCTGTGGGCTCTCCCGTGACATGTCCTTAAAATTAAAAGATTTTTATTGTTGTCTTGATATATATATATATATACATATATAAAAAAAATTGTTGTTTTTTTTTTGTGAAACTGTAGGGTCACTCATCAAGATTGGCTGCTCTTGACTACACAGTATGCCTCCACAGTGAAGTGTTTGTATCCACACAAGGTGGAAACTTCCCTCATTTCTTGATAGGTCACCGTCGCTACCTTTACAAAGGCCACGCCGAGACAATCAAACCAGATAAACGGAAACTAGTCCAGCTCATGGACAAACCGAGCATTAGGTAACTGATTTCCAAACCTACTTGGCACACCTCTTAACTCATAGATTCCTTATTTTTAAACGCAATTTTCTTCGTTTTGGATGTTTTTTTGGTGTAGATGGGACTACTTCAAGAAACAAATGCAAGATATACTTAGACACAATGATGCAAAGGGAGTCGAATTAAGAAAACCCGCTGCGTCGCTTTACACGTTCCCTATGCCTAATTGTATGTGCAAAGAATCTGATCCTGAACCTGAAACCGATCCAGCTTAAGCGAAGTACGATAATTGTTTATGACTCCCAACTATACATGTAACTTATATATCTGTTGTATTATGTTCCTTTTCCTGTATAACCATCTCTTTTCCTTCCAAGTTCGAGTAATCTTGATATTGAATTTTTGTGTATATATCATTCTTTCAACGTTAATGGCGTTTGTCCATTTTGTTGTACTGTTTATCACATTTTGTTCTGTATTTGATAATCTATTAAATGGACGACGACAATTGTTTCATTTTAATATACGTATGTTTTCTTCCTCAAAAACGTAGTTTCTTTATTTGTGTCAAAAATAAGAAAAACATGTATAAGCCAGCTCCAACGGATCAATCTATTATTTTCTTATAAAAATAGAATATTGTATAATGAAGTTGGATTCTATTCTAATGTCACTCTATTTTAGAATTAAAAATAAAAAATAGAACAAAAAATAAATAACTTACCATCATTTTGGAATATACTCATTTTCCCTTTATTATATATAGAGTAACAGTGGAGTAAGGTGAATTAGATTTACTCTAATCTATTTAAGAGTGAAAATAAAAATGATACTTGAAATGCTCTAACAATTTAGGTTTTACGTATTTTGGAGAAAATTACAATGTTAATCATATATTTAACCAAGAACTGGAAAGAAAACTACTATGGCAAATATACACATATTCTATGGAACAAACCTACCCCCTTTTTTTTTTTTTTCTTTACCATTCAGAGGGTGTCAATTTCACATTTAGAAGAGGCTATTGATATTTTGGGAAGTTCCATCAAGAACTCATCTTTTACTGAACTAGAATCGGAGCATAGAGTAAGTTTTTTGAGGATAGCAGAATTTTTAAGCTAGATATCTGACTAGCTTCATTTCAGTAACATATCCAGGGGATTGATTCTTTGCGAATAAACAGACTCGAGAGACAATGGTACCAATTTAGGCACATATGAAAAGCTGATTTTCCATTTTCTTATAACTAGCAAGTACACCACTACATACCTGACCTAAAAAAACAAGAGGGAATAAACAGAAAAAAAACAAAAACATTTAAAGAGAATACGATGAGGCAAATACCTGTTTTATGATTTATATCGATTGCATGAATGAAGACATTACAACCCATTACGACAGTTACCTCAGTATGAAGACCTTATGCTTCTTGTTAGTCATTGTTTAACTCAGTACGAAGCTGTTAGGCACTTGTTTTACCTTACCTTACCTCAGTATGAGGTTCACTTACCTCAGTATGAGGTTGTTGTTCCAAATCTCTATTTGTGCTCATTACATTATATTTGTGTGTTGGTAGTCTTCTCTGATGTTTCAGGTCTACAACTCAAAAATATAAGAGATGGATTTAAAAAAGTCAACCTTGGCTTCTTAGTTTCAGACTTGTTTGTCTGGCGGTTGTGGTTCTTGCAACTCCACATAAATGTCCTTTTATGGTTAAGGACTTTCTCACAATTCCAAGGCTCATTAAGATGGTGCTTGATCACCTCTGTAGCCAAACTTCTTGCTGTTCTCTATGCATTTGTTGCTGCAGCATGTTCGGGTAGCAGTTCACTGAGTGTGTTCTCTCTTTCCCGTGGCTTCATCTCACTCATTAGCACTCATGGTGTTTCACTGTTAAGTTGCTTGCGTGTTATGTTTGCTTTTATCTGTGTTTATGTTATCTGCTTTGCCTTTGATGCAGCGGTTTCTTTAGCTAATGTGGCTATGTTATTGTATCTGTTGAACAATTCCTCCATAGATGGAGTCTAGTTTTATGAAAGTCGGTTTGAACAAAAAAAAATCGATTGCATGAATGAAGACATTACAACCCATTACATTTCTGAAAAATCAACTTTTTTTTTTACGAAGTTTTCCATTTTCTTAATAGCAGTTTCGTCAACTTTTTTTTTTACGAAGGTTTCCATTTTCTTAATAGCAGTTTCGTAAACCTTAAAATAATACCAAATCTGAGAACATAGTTATTCTACAGAGGAACAAACTTCACCAAAATCTATCTAATCAATCTTTCATATTTTGGGAGAAGACCACCTTTGCTTCTAACAACGGCTAAAGTGTTGGAAATCCCTGAATTTAAACTACTTCTTTCTCACATTCCCGGGCTTCTTCTTGATAACCCACTTACAACATACTAGGTTACTTACCAGGACACTGATATTTACGTTTTCACACAAGCCAATTAACCTAATATGTCAATAATACCATAATAGAATAGTATATCGCTGTAGCACTTTAGGATCGAATCCGCAATGAACGAATGATCTGTAATACTAAGAATACACAATCTTTCTTAATCTAAGCAAAATAGAAGATGAATGATTTGTAACAAGCTAAGGTCCTAGAAATATAAACAAATGTAATCTCAAATCCAATAAAAAAATAAGTGCAAGAACTAATTTTCAATCAAAATCTAAAGATTGATCCATGGGCAAGGATAATTGATGTAAGATGATCAAGGTTCAATCTAGGATATTCAAACAAAACAATCAACAAGTCTATAGGTCTAGATCTCATCGAAATAGATTAATCTACTCCCGTAACAATAATCTCTATGCTAATTGTGTATTAAACATCAATTCCTGTTGGCCTAACACATTCAAGCATGCATTATGTTTAAGTCTACTAACCATCTAGCAATCCCAACATCAAATTCCTTTGGTTATTCAAACTAGAGCAATAATAAGTTCATTCAAGCATTTTAACAAACACCTTCTGGGCATAAAACTGTTTAGCCTCTAGATGAAAGTGATGAAGTCTAATCTAACATTAAAAACACTTAGTAAGCATAAAATAATGCTAATTGTGGGAACCGAAATTCAGCTACTGTCAATGAATCGTAAATAAGGAAAATTTGAGTAAACCCTAAGTTTCCAGAGGACCCGGTTATCTGCGGAACAGCACAACGATAATTTAGAAAATGATGAGCTTAAAATAAAGTAAGAATTGACGAGATGAAGAGCAAGAAAGATCTTATTCCGAATCTGCGTAAGAACGGTTACAACGAGAGTGGCCTTAGCTGCGTGAGCCGTCGGCGAAATCCATAACTCTAGAAGTCTAAGACCGAAAACCCTAGTTGAGACGCAGCTCGATAACAAAAACGGAAAAGTTCCTAAATGCTAAATTTGGTGGTGCAAGCTCTAAAAAACGTGTCCCTGCTTCTGCCCTATGCCTCTTGCTTATATTCTCCTCTCCTTGCCGGCTTAGTCTTTCCATTTCGCCCAGATTCGAGTTTATCGAGAAACTTCCATTTATCTCGATCCTTCCTTTTTTCCCGCGGAAATCTTCTATTTATCTTCAAACTTGCCATTTATCTTCAAAATTGACATTTATCTTCCTTCTGCGAGTAAACCGTTAAAACATTATCGTATCTTCGGGTTAGATTTTGTTAAGATTGCGAGATGGGCTTTTATTGCATTTTAGGACCTTCCGCGCCGTTTGCGATAAATCCATTTTGCGACTTTGTACGAAATCGTTTCCTGATCCGATGCCGTTTTTAGTAAATTCCCGAGTTAATTGTAAAAGTTAGCTACGTTCGTTTCTCGGTTAATCGTTTCCGTTTTTACAATTCACTCGATGTTTTTATTCAAAACGCGTTTTTTACGATTTTTACGAACAAATCTCGAATAAATCGTATAGTTTAGGCAATGTTCGGTGTTTCGTTTAACCGTTGCCGTTTTATACGATTTCCTCGAGTTATTTTCGAGAAAACAAAGTTTTACGGGTTTTATTGTAAAACTCGAACGATAGGACGGATCGAGACGAAACATGAGACATTTCGACCATGGTTCTGAACATGATCGTATCGAAGGACGTAAGCCTTGAACCGGGGACGTGGGAGATCGAGGCTCGGTATGGTCGGTTCGACTTACGGCAAACCGGACCGGTCCGTTTCAGCTCGCCGTTTGGCGAGCTGCTCGGGAAGCTTCTAGCTCTTAGCTCGCTGTTGGTCGAGCTAGTCGGGATGAGACTAGCTCGCTAGTCGTGACATGACTAGCTCGCGTTTTACGGCGGTTTCGGTTTTTTACTGTTTTGTGCTTAACTCGGACGATCGTGTAATCGACATTTGTTTAGTTTTTCCGAGATAACGATCTTCCGAGTTTTCCGCGGATTTCCTTTGTTCGGAAATCTCTTTTAGATTTAGAAAACGATTTCTCGAGTTTTATAAAACGATTTCTCGAGTTTTATAATACGATTTTTCGAGTTTTATATAATGATTTCTTTTATCTTTTTGCGGGGAGTTTTGGCTGTTGATTCCGTCATACCGATTTTGACCCCAACAGTTAGCCCCCCAGCTCGTAAGAATCGTGGAGTTCTTGCGAGTTGTTCGAACTTCTTTGGCGAGTTTGGTAGAATTAGGCGGAACTTTAATGGCCAAAAGTCAAAGGTGAATATTAAACTTTTTCCTATAAGTATATGGAGTAAATTCTCAAGTTCTGCACTCATTTTTCTATAACTTGTCTAAGTTTCAAGAAGCTTTCTTTCTACTTCTTCCTTTGGATCCTTTCTTTTACTTTTGACCGTCCAACATGTCTTCTGAATGGAAAGCTTCGGACCATGCTCATGCATCTGTTTTTGATCCGAGCGACCTTGACATCTCTGGCGGTTGTCCCCTTCCCAGGCCGATCTTTCGGCGTTTTTCCACGACTAAGAAAGAGTTTTCGGAATACTGTTCAGCCTTGGGGGCCGCCGAGGTTCCGTCTTCGGGTTTCTTGGTTCCGAAGAAGGATAAGCTTCGGAAGAAAACGGTCGGCCCGAGTACGAGTACTATCGGTTCTCTTAGAGATTTGAGGAATCTCCGTGCGATCTTTGAGTCGGTTCAGTTTTGCCTCCCCGTCCAAGGTCAGGATGCCGAGAATCCGCCTCCGGGTTATTTTACGTGCTACGAAGCCTTTCTGCTGAACTGTCAGCTATGGTTCCCTATTCCTCGAGCCATTGTCGAGTTCTTGGATAGGTTTGGCGTACCGTTCAGCCAGCTACGTCCTAGTGGATTGCAGCACCTTGTTGGGATCTTGGTGCTAGGCTACAAGCGCGGAATGTCCCTTGATGCGGACTATCTTTCGGCTATGTTGACATTCAAGCGCGGAAGAGGGGGCGGCTTTTACCTGAACCCTCGGCGAGCAATGACGGTTATCGGCGGGCTTGCCTCGAATGATCACGATTGGATTGACCGATTCTTCTATGTCAAAATTGATAGTGAGTCGGTGGAGGAAAGTTGTATTCCTTTGTTCAGGACCGTGTGGGCGACAACTGGTATTCTATTGACGTGTTCTACATATCCGTATATATATAGATTTTAACCTTTTCGTGCGTTTTGCAGTGCCTATCCCCTGCAAGCCGCTGCTTGATGATTTCCCGGAGGTCATGAATCTTCTTCGTGGCGGCCCACTTCAGTGGGGATACTTTTCTCCGAAAAGGATCCGTCGCGCCGTTGCCTATTATTCATCCGGGTTTTCTCCGGACAGTCGTACTGAGGTCGAGGTGGATGATGGTGCGGAGGAGAGCGAAAGATCTAGATCTCCGCAGGACAGAGAAGTTCCGATTGGTCGGGGTCGAGAGTTTGATGATGATATTAATATCGAAGATCTTATTGACTTTTCGGCCTCTGAATTTGATCTGGCTGAGACGTCATCCCGAGCACCGGCTGACACACCGTTTGCGAAGGCGTTGAGGCTTTTTAACAAGGTCTGTCTATTTTTCTTTATCTCGGTATCATACCCGGTCGCCTCTTTCGTTATTATATATTTGTTTTTTCTATAAGGGAGAATTTTTCCCCTTTTTTAGGGTCTTCGCTTTATGAACGAAGCGGTGAATGCGAATAGTGCGGAACTTCGTAGGGCCGAATCTAGGGCTGCAGTGGCGGAGGCGGAGGCTGCTCGTCTCAAATAAGAGATCGATGCCAGTTTTTTCATGCCCAAGACTTAGCCGTAAAGGAGACCGCTCGTGTGAGAGAGGAGTATAATGCTGAATATCGTTGAAGCTTAGAGCTTTCTGACATGATGGTTCGCCGTGCTCGTAGAGCGGGCAAAAGAGAGGTTGCTGCGGAGTTGATGGCTCGCCGTGAGCGGTTCATGCCTCTTTATGCGGAATTTGAAGATGCGCAAAGGGGGAACGGCGATTTCTGCGAGTGCCGGGGCGTAGTTGGGGGTTTGCACCTTACCCAGGACCCGAACTATTCGTATGAGGTTGCGATTGCGAAGCGGAAAGCTCGTCTGGCTAAGAGAGAGAAGAAGAAGAACGAGTTTGTTAATCCCAGGAAGCAGATGTGGGATCAGTGGAACCCCATCGTGGTGTCGCCGGATTCGGTCTAGGTCGGACCTGGGATCCCGGATGTGAATGGCGAAGTCGACCAGCCATGGATCGATTTCAGTGATGTCCGTGTTTGATGACTTCAGTGTGTGATGTTGTTGCTTTTATGATGTCGTTGTTGTTTTTCCGGGACTGGACGTTGCTGGCTTTGAATCCTTACCACTGGGCGGTGTGTATTTGAAGACTTTCTAGTAAGAAATATTTTCTAAGTATGAAATTTTTGTTTCGTTTTAGATGTAGAGGGAAGAATACGAGTTGTCGTCTCGCATCTAACTCTTGGTGTAAATCGTCCGGTTCCTTAACTCGGAAGGTTTCAATTGTCGCGAGTGTTTAGATGTGGGCGAAGAGACATGCCTTTAGGATCTCGATTTATGCCTTGAGACGTTAGAGACCAGTGTGCTGGGTTTAGGGCAAGACCTAGGTTTACTTTCGGATTGAGGCTATGCGATGACTAGTTGGCTTTCGTTTTGCCTGTTACAATTTTAACCTGATTCCATACCGATTTA
>CAKOAT010759598.1:2552-13022 GCA_932364175.1 Eruca vesicaria subsp. sativa | reverse complement strand
GCTTAGACGTTTGATAGAAACGAGACAGCTTTGGTTCAGATCATGAGAAATGATCGTGGCCAAGCTCGATTAAGTGAATGATCAGAATGGAGCAAAGGAAGACTAAGTCTAGGTCTGTGAATAGACTAAGGGACTTAGAAAGATTGTACAAGATGAAGATATCAAGCTGTACGAAGTGTATCACAGCTGGGTGATGCGAGCAAGAAGCTCAACCAGCTGGACAGAGCTCAGTTGGAGCTCAAGTAGAGTGTGCCAGCTCCCTGAGCTGGATGGACTAGCTCACTCAGCGGGGTCAGCTGGGGATCATCTCAACTCAGCTAGACTGAGTGTTCAAGTCTTGGGCAGTTGGGCCGGGTCTGGACAGTGACTAGGCCAGGTGGATGACCCATGTGTACCAATGGGCCAGTGGGCTCTTGTGGTTGGGTCAGGGACGTGTGAAACTTGTTTGGGATTGTTTTAGACATGTCCAGGAGTGGTTTATCAGGCCCAGAACGTCTGGTAACTGTCTTAGGCGAATGGGTGTGATCTGGACCATTGATTAAATCAATGGCCAGAATAGATACCGAAGGGATGCAATGGTTAAGAAGTAACCACCCCTTCTTCTATATAATGAAGGCAAGTCTGTGCCTTTTCAGGCACGCCAGGGCTTCCTCCTACACCGTGAAACACAAAGAAACACCCAGAGAAAACAAAGAGATGGTCGGATTCCCTATCCAAGATTCATGGTGGTGTGAAGGCCATAAATAGGCAGTTTTGGGGCAGATCAAGAGAGAAGTGGAGAACTACTTTCTGGTGGCTTTTGATCTGTGATGTTATCACCCAAAGCATCCTCCAGGGCCTGAGAACACACGCAAATGGTGAGCACATTAGGGAGATGACCGGAATTCATTCCTAAAAGCCAAGACAGCCTTAAGGGCAGATGTGTGTAGAAAGGCAGTTTCATTGGAGTGAAAAGGAAGTTATGAACGATCCTGTGGTGGTATGTTATCCTGAATGAACTCATCCTAGGCTTCCTATTAATCTTTAGAACACATGCAAAGAGTCAGGGGAGAAGAGAGAAGGCCAGAATCCTTTCTCATTTACAAGAACAGCCTTAAAGGTAAAGGCACTGCAGAACCGGTTTTATGGGAAATCAATGGAAGGAACCATTGGTGCGACCCAGAAAGAGATCTTATCACTTCAGGAGGTATGTGATAAGACTTGATGGAGGCGTGCATTGGAGGATCATGGCCAGACTTGATACTGGAAGGCACAAGATCTAAGGTTAGTGGTGTTGAACCATTTAAGCCAAAGGCATGAACCCATGGGTGAATCCATGTGGTTTATGGTTTCTGGGAACTCTGGATACACCCATTTCTCTTTATATATCTAAATATATTTCTCTCCTGATAATTAGTTTCAAGTTTGGTGATCAGNGTTTGGTGATCAGAAAGACCTTCCCATGAACCGTACATAAGTGTTGGTTCAATGGGGCTGTTTTATGCCAGAATTGAGTTTACTGATCCAAAACCACTTTTTACTGAATCAAATGGCTGAAACTTTGAGGATAAATGTTTTAGAATATTTAAGAATTATTGGAAAAGACTAGGAACGATTTGGAGTTGATTTGCTCAAAAACCATATTTAGGCCTAGGGCTGTTTTGGGTCGGATCATAGGGTTAGTGATTTTTTCTGTGAATTCTGACCTTGGATTCGTGTTAGTTATATTTTTTGGGTAATTTACAAAGCTTAACATCAATTTTTTGAGCACTTTTGAGTTTGACCAAAATTGGGCAGGAACATAGCCTTAGGCTCGGAATCATGAAATTGTTAGAACCTGTGCTAGGTTATCGGATTAATATGTAATTATTGTGCTTGTGTGGTCTTAGAGGATGTTTGCTTGTTGTCATACTGGTACCTGAGGGTAAGGCTAGTACTGGGTGGTGTGGACCACAAATATGGATCTAGTTATTATTATGCAGGGAAGACTGTGTGTGATCTGATCATGAGTAAAGGGGGACGACCTGATCCATGGATGATGGATCAAGGTGTCTGCTCTGTTTGATCAAAGGATGCACAGGTTAGTCCAGGAGAGGGACTTGCTATCTTATGCTACAGTCGTGAGGAGATGGGTGATGCATTAGCAGAGAGGAGCTAGATGCATTACCATTGCTGTTGAAGACTTCCCAAAGGTTACTTGGTCAGTGGGGATGGTTGGTTCCAAGGGGAGATGTTTATGCAGGTATAATAGAGCTGGACGAGTTGGCAGGGAGCTGGGCGCAGCTATCCTGTAGCTCGATCAGCTGGAAGAGAGTGGTGGAACCTCAAGTGAGGTGGTTCAGTTTAGCTAGCTGGATGAGCTAGCTAAACGAGCTGAGACAGCTGGCCCTAGCTCAGATTTAGCTAGTTTATAAGTGTCAGCTCAAAGAGCTGGATGAGCTAGCTAAATCAGCTAAGAGTATGAGTTAGCTAAGCCAGCTAGAGGATGAGCTAACTAAGTCAGCTGGACCGATGAGCTAACAAGCTCCGTGGATGTGGCAAAGGTATGATCTAGCTACTTTCTTTTAGATCTAGCTAGAATGGTTTAGGGGAATGGAACCCTGGAATTGTATGACTTGTACCATGTAAGGATCGATCTATAAGCTGGATGGTAGTTCAGTGAACTGACCAAGGCGTAGATTATTAGATTGGACAAGTGTTAGATTGGTTTTAGACCAATGGTTAATATAGTATAATCCGCTGCGTAGAATAGAAATGATCTAAGCTAGGAAATACTAAGATAGTCTTAAGCTAAGATTTAATTTGGCCCTCGCCTATGGGCGATATTATAAATAAAGGGAAAAATAATTTAGAGGTTCGGTCCGGAAGAAGACCGAGCGACGTGAGGCTTCGACCGCGGCCTGGACGGCCGGGTTTGGGTCTTACAAGTTGGAATCAGAGCATGCTTGATCCTGTTAAGGACAATGCTTAAGATTTGAGTTCCAAACCGATATTATTTCTGAAAACTAAGAGGACTTGGAACCTTAACTGCGGTGAGCCAAGTGAGAGTTGAGGTAAGATTGGGTTTCATGCTTGTGAACAGGAAAGTTCCACGATGAGCCAGCTTAGCCAATATGCACTCTCCAAGGCAAAGACGCTGAAGACAGAAGGGTTAGTTCATCTAGTTATTTGGAAGTAATAGACGGATTGATAAGAGACGTAATGCAAGATTTTTTTAAGGACGACCTGGACAAGGGAGGTAACATGGACCAGAGAGTGGCTTAGGTTGAAATAAACGTGCAGCACTCTACTGAGTTTAAGTGTTATACCTTGATGGCCGTTCAAAACAAGTGAGCATACGTTATATATCTAAGTGTGATGTGGATTGAGGTATATTATAAACACTCTTGTGAATGGTATGGGACATTCATGGAAGTGTGACACTTTGGAGAATGGTATGGGACGTTTTCCAAATGTGTATCAAACCGAGATCCTACTCAGCTAGGAGAGTGGACCAGTTTCGGTAGGCAATCGAGTCCAGTGAAGGACCAAGGTTGGCTTACTCGAACGAGTCCAAATGGGATCTAGTCAGGATGGACTAAGATCTTCTGGGTATTGATCATAGACAGGGTAATACCTGCGGATCTAATTTGTGTCCACCTCAAGAGGCATGAAGTGATCTTGGGCATGGATTTGGGCTTGGAAAGAATCGGGCCACCTTAGACTCCCTGCTTCTGCCTTATGCCTCTTGCTTATATACTCCTCTCCTTGGCGGATTAGTCTTTCCATTTCGCCCATATTCGAGTTTATCGGGAATCTTCCGTTTATCTCGATCCTTCCTTTTTTCCCGCGGAAATCTTCCTTCTGCGAGTAAAACGTCAAAACGTTATCGTATCTTTGGGTTAGATTTTGTTAAGATCGCGAGATGGGCTTTTATCGCGTTTTAGGACCTTCCGGGCCGTTTTGCGACTTTGTACGAAATCGTTTCCTGATCCGATGCCGTTTTTAGTAAATTCCCGAGTTAATCTTAAAGTTTTGCTACGTTTTTTTTTCGGATAACCGTTGCCGTTTTTACAATTCACTCGACGTTTTTATTAAAAACGCGTATTTACGATCTTTTGGAAAAATCTTGAATAGATCGTATATTTTAGGAAATTTTTGGTGTTTCGTTTAACCGTTTCCGTTTTATACGATTTCCTCGAGTTCTTTTTGAGAAAACAAAGTTTTACAGTTTTTATTGTAAAACTTGAACGATAAGACGGATCGAGACGAAACGGGAGACATTTCGTCCGTGGTTCGGAACACGATCGTTTCAAAGGATGTAAGCCTTGAACCGGGGACGTGGGAGATCGAGGCTCGGGATGGTCGGTTCGACGTACGGCAAACCGGACCGGACCGGTTCAGCTCGCCGTTTGGCGAGCTGCCCGGGAAGCTTCTAGCTCGCCCAACGGCGAGCTAGTTGGGATGAGACTAGCTCGCCCAACGGCGAGCTAAGCCGGCTGGCTTAGCTCGGGATGAACTAATTGGGACGAGACTAGCTCGCCGGTTGGCGAGCTAGTCGGGACGAGGCTGGCTTAGCTCGCCGTTGGGCGAAGTCATGACATGACTAGCTCGCGTTTTACGGTTGTTTAGGTTTTTCACGGTTTTGTGCTTAACTCGGACGATCGTGTAATCGACGTTTGTTTTGTTTTTCGAGATAACGATCTTCCGAGTTTTCCGCAGATTTCCTTTGTTCGGAAATCTCTTTTGGATTTATAAAACGATTTCTCGGGTTTTATAAAACGATTTCTCGATTTTTATAAAACGATTTTTCGAGTTTTATAAAATGGTTTCTTTTATCTTTTTGCGGGGAGTTTTGGCTGTGGATTCAGTCGTACCGATTTTGACCCCAACACTAATCAAGTAAGGAAAATCCTAAATATCCACCTAATCACCTTAATCTATCTAATCCATGAATGACAAAGTGTCAACTCACTAATCTCCATGAGAAACCTTAAATCCATATGTGATTATTTAAGGCTACTCATGTTAATGAGAAGGAGAAACAAGATATAAGATGAATTACCTTCTTAAAATAATAAAAATGTTCAAGCCTTTACAATAAGAGGCAAGTTCTTGAGAGAAAATGAGATACATTAGAATTTGGGTGTAAAACATTATATAGGGAGATAAGAATCGTGCTGGTTTAACTGAAATAAACCTGGTCAAGCCGGAATACTCCGTCAACATTTTGAACCTTCTCCATTCCATGGGTTGATCTCCTCCGCGTTGCCTGTCCGCGCCTTCACCATCTGAAATCGACCTCTCTGCCTTGATTCTGCGACCATCAACGACCCACGACCTCATTTGCGTTCTGGTTCTCTCGGGCCAATTTCCGTGACCTCGTCCCATCCACGTGGTAAGCCCGCGGCCGCTCCTCTCCGCATCATCTTTCATTTCCAAGTTGTGGTCGTCGGAACAGTGGCTCACCAACGTCGTCATCTCGCAGTCTCACCTCCGCCTTGGGTCTTCTGCAACTCCGGCCATCATCTTTATTATGGCTGAAACACGAGTAGCCTCTAAATCTCAAGTTATCCTCCAATTGGCTTCCCCGTGAAATCTCCGGTTCAAGCCTTCATCCATTGTCAGCTCTTCCGCCTCAGTCTCAGGTCCAACTTCGTTCGGCGTCCTCAGTTCATCCCGCCGTGGTAGCCACCGGAATTGATCTCCAATGGTGGCTTTGATATCTTGCATATTTTCATTGTTTTAGCTTTCCAGTTTGTGCATTTTGATATTGTAGATTAGGATTTAGACATCTTTAGGATCCATATTGTATTCATATGTCTTTATCAGGTGTTGGAGTGTCCTAACGAGTGTTTCGAGATGTTTGGGAGCTTTGTGATCCAAAAATAAGTGGAGAATGAAGTTTGGTTAAGACAAGACAAGCCATTCCTTGAAGCTGGTCAAGTCTGAACCAGGGGGAAGGTCGCGGGTAGCCTTACCCGCGTGGCTGAAGTGATCTAGTCAAGACCACAGAACCAACCGGGGAGAGGGTGGCTGGTAACATTACCCGCGCGGGCGAGACCTAGGAACCAACCAGGGAGAAAGTCGCACATATCGACCAGGCCATCTACCCTGAGCGTTTTTCTAGAGTTTGGTCGTGACTTAAGTGGTTTCAAGGCCATTTTAGTAATTTTCCTTGATGTTTTATGCTTTCTAAACCTAGGTATCAATACTCTTGTACTCCCAATTTGGGACTTATCTTCTTTTTCTCTCTTAGACACTTGATATATTGGTGAAAGTTTGATCCTTTAATCAAAATTTAATCTTATTTCTTGTGTTCTTGAGTGTTCTTATTGCTTTCTTAACATGATTAAGCTTGAATCCCTTATTGTTTTGAGAGGAATCATGGTGATTAGTGAGTAATCCAATTTTGGATTCATGGGTTAGGGAGATTAAGAGTGATTAAGTGTAAATCTAGGGTGTTTAGTGTAGATATTTCTTATTTCTTGCTTGTTGAGTGATCCTAAAACTATTTAGGAGTTGGCCCCTCCAAGATAGAGCTTTAGGTATTTCCCACCCACAAGGTGTATGATGAAATGCCTAAACCAACTCTCCAATGCTTTTAACATTCTTTACTTTGTTTTTAAAGTTGTTAGGATAGCTAATAGACTTGATACTAATGATTTCTTAAATATTATTCAACCAAAGAGATTTGATGCTTGAGTTATTTTAGCAAATGAGCATTCATCTTGGGAAAGAGTTTGTTTAGGATTGTGTCTAGGCTTAAGGTTGACAAATTGATTGAAAGTTACCACCTTTAGATTGAAGCTTGATCACCCAAGATCAATTCCCTAGTCCCATGAGTTCTCCCATCTCATTAAGAAAGAAAGCTTGTTCATTTATTGCATTTCTAGCATAGTTATAGTTTAATATCACTTCACTTATTGATTGCACTTAGCTTGAGTATGGTCCTTGTATTTCTTTTGCATTAGAACCACTTAGGATTGGTTCGACAACCTCTCTATACTACATCATTTGGTTAAGGACCCTTGAAATGTCCTAACATAAAATTGGCGCCTTTGCCAAGTTTTAAGTTGATTTTGACATTAGGATTTAGTCACTTGCTTGAGACTAAGTCATTTTTTGTTTATTTTGTTACTGATTCTCCTTCTTCCACTCGCTTGACATTTCAGGTGTATAAACTTGAGGAGAAGAGGTTCATGAAGCCTAATTCCAAGAGTTGAAGCCATAGCTGCACATGAGAGGGAGATAGCAAGAAAGAGAAGAGAAGAAGAACAATATGCTCACTTACAGAGGTTGGGGTTTCATAAGGAGAACCTACCTAAAGATGTCTGCTCACGATGGAAATGGTCAAGGAGCTGACAACCTTCGACCACAGCGCCAAGCAAGGGCTATTGGAACCTATGACCAACCTCATATTCAAGGTCATAGGTTGGGAATCATAACGCCAGCTGTGGAGAACAACAACTTTGAGATCAAGTCTGGGCTGATCCACTTGATAGAGAACAACAAGTATTATGGTCTAGCTGTGGAAGATCCCCTTGATCACTTGGACAGGTTTGACAAGTACTGTGGCTTGTCCAAGACCAATGGAGTCTCTGAAGATGCTTTCAAGCTGAGGCTGTTCCCCTTCTCTTTGGGAGACAAAGCACAACAATGGGAGAAGATTCTTCCAAGTGCTCTATCACCACTTGGAATGAGTGCAATAAGGCATTCTTTGAAAAGTTCTTCTCTACCTCCAGAACAGCCAAGTTAAGGAATGAGATCTCTAGCTTCCAGTAGAAGAATCTTGAGAGCTTTAGTGAAGCTTGGGAGAGCTTCAAAGACTACTGGTCTCAATTCCCACACCATGGCTTCACAAAGGATATTTTGCTGAGCACATTCTACAGGGGTGCTTTACCAAAGTACACAGCCAGATTAAACACAGTAAGCAACATATTCTTCGTGGGCAGAACTGAAGAGGATGCAAAGGAGCTGGTTGACAATATGGTGAAGAGTGACTCAGTACAGTGAGGAGCATGACAGAGGCAACATAAAAGATGATCAGAAGACAAAGAAGGAGCTGAATTCTCCATAGGAGAAGATGGACATACTTAGACAGAGCTAAACAGGAGCAGTTGCACTTTGTTAGTGATCCTAACCAAGAGGAGCCTGCTAAGATTAACGAGATTGATGGGATAGAAGGCCAAGAGGAGTTGTGCTTTGTCAGAAACAATGGGAATTGGTACAGGAAAGAGCCCAACTTCCAGTACGACAACTACCAGCAGAGGTATTATTCCAACAACCAGCAAGGAGGTTATCAGCCTAGGCAGAACTACCGTCCTGGTTTCAGAAACCAAGGCAATCAGTCTACTCAATCTAAAGGAAGCTCTTCTCAAGCTCCAGCTTCAGATTCAGGTGTGGACTCCATGTTCAAGGAATTCTTGGATTTTCAAACCAGAAATGAGAAGACAATGTGTTATGAGTTCAAGAACATCCACTCTAAGATTGATGGAAGCTACAATGAGTTCAACAACAAGATCAGAGCTTTCGAGAACCAGTTTGCCTCCATCAACTCTCAGCCCAGTCGCCAACACGGGTCATTCCCTGGAAAAGATGAGCATAACCCCAAGGAGATAATGAAAGCAATCACCCTCAGAAGTGGTAGAGAGTTTCCTCCAAGATTTCTCACCAAGGATGATGAGAAACAAGGTGGGGAGGTGGCCATCAACATAGATGATGATGTGGTGATTGTAGATTAGAAGATCAATTATGAAATCTTGGAGAAGAAAGTAGAAACTAAGGTTAAAGGAAAGGTTGGAAAAGCTAAGTGAGGTTCAGGTTACAATGCCCATCATTGATGCTTTCATGCTGGTCCCTCAATACAATAAGTTCTTGGAAGATGCTGTAGCTGCAAAGAAGAAAGAGATGGAGGGCATGATGATACTTACTAATGAGTGCAGCATCATCAACCATAGGCTAGATGTTCCAAAGAAGCTAGAGGATCCAGGATGCTTCACACTTCCTTGTTCTCTTGGACCCATGGTGTTTGGGAGATGTTTATGCGACCTTGGAGCTAGTGTCAGCCTCATGCCTTTGTCTGTTGCAAGGAAGTTTGAATTCACCCAGTACAAGAAGTGTAGACTCTCCTTGATGTTGGCTGATCGTTCAGTGAAGCTACCTGTTGGTATCTTGGAAGATCTACCTGTGATGGTTTGCAACTGTGAGGTCCCTAAAAACTTTGTGGTGCTTGAGATGGATGAGGAAGCTAAAGACCCTTGATCCTTGGTAGACCATTCTTGGCTACAGCAAGTTAAATAGTGATTTTGAAGGAAGGGAAATAGATCTTCATCTAGGAAAGAATAACATTCTCCATTTTGAGATTAAGGAGATGATGAAGCAACCAACTATGCAAAGCCAAGTGTTCTACATTGAAGAGATTAAAGCTCTTACTGATGAGCTTCTTGAGGAATAAGCACATGAGGACCCTCTCCAACATGCTTTGACAATAGATAGAGAGGTCCAAGTGGTTGAGAACAAGGAGAGTGCTGCCTACACAACGATGCTTGATTCAAACAAGAGAACTGATGCTGAGGATCAGTACGAAGAGCTGTCACAAGGGGTTCATCATGCAGCCTCAGCTACTCAACAAGAATAAATCCAGCAAGATGATTGGACTGAGCTCAAAGCACCAAAAGTGGAGCTTAAACCTCTTCCCTTTGGTGTAAGGTATTCCTTTCTTGGCACTAACAACACTTATCCTGTCATTGTAAGTAGCCTCCTACTTAATGAACATGAATTGTCTACACTTTTAACTGAAATGAAAAAAATATAGAAAAGGAATTTGCTTCCCACTTGAAGATATCAAATGGATATCACCTTCTTTGTGCAAGCATATGATACATCTTGAGGATAAATCTATGACTTTTATAGAACATTGAAGAAGGTTGAATCCCAACCTGAAGGATTTTGTAAAGAAGGAGATTCTTAAACTCTTAGATGCTCGTGTTATATATCATATCTATGATAGTAAATGGGTATCATCTATGCATGTTGTCCCAAAGAAAGGTGGTATCACTGTCATAAAAATGACAAGGATGAATTAATACTAACCAGAACCATAACAGGCCATAGGATGTGTATTGATTACCGAAAACTTAACCCAGCCTCTGGAAAGGATATTTTTTATTACCATTCATTGATCAAATGCTAGAGAGGCTTTCAAACCATCCTTATTATTGCTTTCTTGACGGGTATTCGGGATTCTTTCAAATCCCCATACACCCAAATGATCAAGAGAAGACAACGTTCACATGCCCTTATGGTACCTTTGTGGGAGTCGATTTCACCCTACTGTCAAATAAATCGTAAAAAAGGAAACTTCGGGAAAACCCTAAGTTCCCAGAGGAACCGGCTATCTGCGAGAACCGCACAACGAAAATAAGATGACGAAAATACTTAGAATTTAAATGAGAATAAACGAAAACAGAGAGCAAAGAGGTTCTTATTCCGAATCTGCGTTGAACTGGT
>CAKOAT010758487.1:144864-164108 GCA_932364175.1 Eruca vesicaria subsp. sativa | reverse complement strand
CTTAATTAGTGGACAAACCCACTACAAAAATCTATTTTCTGAAGAAACATGAACAAATAAAGTCCCAAACCTCTTTAACCTTTATACTATGTCACTTAATGATGCAAATATGCATTAAAACAAAATTTTCATATTTTCTAATTTTTCCCGAAATATGTGGGGCTAACCCCTACGAAAATATCAAATTTTCCGATAAATGATATATTCAGAAGTTTAGGCTCTTCATTGTTGATAAATAATTATCTAATCACATTCTAAATTTTTATTAATGTATGTTAAAATTATTTTCTTGGTACATGGACATCATTTCTAGTTTTCGAACGGGTTATCTATTTAAAATTCATTACCACTTAATCAATGGACAAACCCACTACAAAAATCTATTTTCTGAAGGAACATGAACAACTAAGGTCCCAAACCTCTTTAACCTTTATACTATGTCACTTAATGATGCAAATATGAATTAAAACAAAATTTTCATATTTTCTAATTTTTCCCGAAATATGTGGGCTAACCCCTACGAAAATATCAAATTTTCCTATAAATGCTATATTCAGAAGTTTAGGCTCTTCATTGTTGATAATAATTACCTAATCACATTCTAAATTTTTATTCATGTATGTTAAAATTATTTTCATGGTACATGGACATCATTTCTAATATTCGAACAGGTTATTTATTTAAAATTCTTATACCACTTAATCAATGGACAAACCCACTACAAAATTCTATTTTCTGAAGAAACATGAACAACTAAGGTCCCAAACCTCTTTAACCTTTATACTATGTCACTTAATGATGCAAATATGCATTAAAACAAAATTTTCATATTTTCTAATTTTTCCCGAATTATGTGGGCTAGCCCCTACGAAAATATCAAATTTTCCGATAAATGCTATATTCAGAAGTTTAGGCTCTTCATTGTTGATAAATAATTACCTAATCACATTCTAAATTTTTATTAATGTATGTTAAAATAATTTCCATGGTACATGGACATCATTTCTAATATTCGAACAGGTTATCTATTTAAAATTCATATACCACTTAATCAATGGACAAACCCACTACAAAAATCTATTTCTTGAAGAACCATGAACAACTAAGGTCCCAAACCTCTTTAACCTTCATACTATGTCAATTAATGATGCAAATATGAATTAAAAGAAAACTTTCATATTTTCTAATTTTTCCCGAAATATGTGGGCTAACCCTATGAAAAAAATCAATTTTCCGATAAATGCTATATTCAGAAGTTTAGGCTCTTCATTTTTGATAAATAATTATCTAAAAACATTCTAAATTTTTATTAATGTATTTTAAAATTATTTTCTTGGTACATGGACATCATTTCTAATTTTTGAACAGGTTATCTATTTAAAATTCATATACCACTTAATCAATGGACAAACCCACTACAAAAATCAATTTTCTGAAGAAACATGAACAACTAAGGTCCCAAACCTCTTTAACCTTCATACTATGTCACTTAATGATTCAAATATGCATTAAAACAAAATTTTCATATTTTCTAATTTTTCCCAAAATATGTAGGCTAACCCCTACGAAAATATCAAATTTTCCGATAAATGCTATATTCAGAAGTTTAGGCTCTTCATTGTTGATAAATAATTACCTAATAACATTCTAATTTTTTATTAATGTATTTTAAAATTATTTTCTTGGTACATGGACATCATTTCTAATTTTCGAATTGGTTATTATTTAAAATTCATATACCACNTAAATAATTACCTAATAACATTCTAATTTTTTATTAATGTATTTTAAAATTATTTTCTTGGTACATGGACATCATTTCTAATTTTCGAATTGGTTATTATTTAAAATTCATATACCACTTAATCAGTGGACAAACCCACTACAAAAATCTATTTTCTGAAGAAACATGAACAACTAAGGTCCCAAACCTCTTTAACCTTTATACTATGTCACTTAATGATGCAAATATGCATTAAAACAAAAATTTCATATTTTCTAATTTTTCCCGAAATATGTGGGCTAACCCCTACGAAAATATCAAATTTTCTGATAAATGCTATATTCAGAAGTTTAGGCTCTTCATTGTTGATAAATAATTACCTAATCAAATTCTAAATTTTTATTCATGTATGTTAAAATTATTTTCATGGTACATGGACATCATTTCTAATATTCGAATATGTTATTTATTTAAAATTCTTATACCACTTAATCAATGGACAAACCCACTACAAAAATCTATTTTCTTTAGAAACATGAACAACTAAGGTCCCAAACCTCTTTAACCTTTATACTATGTCACTTAATGATGCAAATATTCATTAAAACAAAATTTTCATATTTTTTAATTTTTTCCGAAATATGTGGGCTAACCCCTACGAAAATATCAAATTTTTCGATAAATGCTATATTCAGAATTTTAGTCTCTTCATTGTTGATAAATAATTACCTAATAACATTCTAAATTTTTCTTAATCTATGATAAAATTATTCTCTTGGTACATGGACATCATTTCTAATTTTCGAACACGTTATCTATTTAAAATTCATATACCACTTAATCAGTGGACAAAAATCTTTTTTCTGAAGAAACATGAACAACTAAGGTCCCAAACCTCTTTAACCTTCATACTATGTCACTGAATGATGCAAATAAGCATTAAAAAAAAAAATTTCATATTTTCTAATTTTTTCCGAAATATGTGGGCTAACCCCTACGGAAAAATCAAATTTTCCGATAAATGCTATATTCAGAAGTTTAGGCTCTTCATAGTTGATAAATAATTACCTAATAACATTCTAAATTTTTATTAATGTATGTTAAAATTATTTTCTTGGTACATGGACATCATTTCTAATTTTCGAACAGGTTATCTATTTAAAATTCATATACCACTTAATCAGTGGACAAAAATCTTTTTTCTGAATAAACATGAACAACTAAGGTCCCAAACCTCTTTAACCTTCATACTATGTCACTTAATGATGCAAATATGAATTAAAAGAAAATTTTCATATTTTCTAATTTTTCCTGAAATATGTGGGCTAACCCCTACGAAAATACCAAATTTTCCGATAAATGCTATATTCAAAAAATTAGGCTCTTCATTGTTGATAAATAATTACCTATCAACATTCTAAATTTTTATTAATGTATTTTAAAATTATTTTCTTGTTACATGGACATCATTTCTAATTTTTGAACAGGTTATCTATTTAAAATTCATATACCACTTAATCAATGGACAAACCCACTACAAAAATCAATTTTCTGAAGAAACATGAACAACTAAGGTCTCAAACCTCTTTAACCTTCATACTATGTCACTTAATGATTCAAATATGCATTAAAACAAAATTTTCATCTTTTCTAATTTTTCCCGAAATATGTAGGCTAACCCCTACGAAAATATCAAATTTTCCGATAAATGCTATATTCAGAAGTTTAGGCTCTTCATTGTTGATAAATAATTACCTAATAACATTCTAATTTTTTATTAATGTATTTTAAAATTATTTTCTTGGTACATGGACATCATTTCTAATTTTCGAATTGGTTATTATTTAAAATTCATATACCACNTAAATAATTACCTAATAACATTCTAATTTTTTATTAATGTATTTTAAAATTATTTTCTTGGTACATGGACATCATTTCTAATTTTCGAATTGGTTATTATTTAAAATTCATATACCACTTAATCAGTGGACAAACCCACTACAAAAATCTATTTTCTGAAGAAACATGAACAACTAAGGTCCCAAACCTCTTTAACCTTCATACTATGTCAATTAATGATGCAAATATGAATTAAAAGAAAATTTTCATATTTTCCCGAAATATGTGGACTAACCCTATGAAAAAATCAATTTTCCGATAAATGCTATATTCAGAAGTTTAGGCTCTTCATTTTTGATAAATAATTATCTAAAAACATTCTAAATTTTTATTAACGTATGTTAAAATTATTTTCTTGGTACATGGACATCATTTCTAGTTTTCGAACGGGTTATCTATTTAAAATTCATATACCACTTAATCAATGGACAAACCCACTACAAAAATCTATTTTCTGAAGAAACATGAACAACTAAGGTCCCAAACCTCTTTAACCTTTATACTATGTCACTTAATGATGCAAATATACATTAAAACAAAATTTTCATATTTTCTAATTTTTCCCGAAATATGTGGGCTAACCTCTACGAAAATATCAAATTTTCTGATAAATGCTATATTCAGAAGTTTAGGCTCTTCATTGTTGATAAATAATTACCTAATCAAATTCTAAATTTTTATTCATGTATGTTAAAATTATTTTTATGGTACATGGACATCATTTCTAATATTCGAATATGTTATTTATTTAAAATTCTTATACCACTTAATCAATGGACAAACCCACTACAAAAATCTATTTTCTTTAGAAACATGAACAACTAAGGTCCCAAACCTCTTTAACCTTTATACTATGTCACTTAATGATGCAAATATTCATTAAAACAAAATTTTCATATTTTTTAATTTTTTCCGAAATATGTGGGCTAACCCCTACGAAAATATCAAATTTTTCGATAAATGCTATATTCAGAATTTTAGTCTCTTCATTGTTGATAAATAATTACCTAATAACATTCTAAATTTTTCTTAATCTATGATAAAATTATTCTCTTGGTACATGGACATCATTTCTAATTTTCGAACACGTTATCTATTTAAAATTCATATACCACTTAATCAGTGGACAAAAATCTTTTTTCTGAAGAAACATGAACAACTAAGGTCCCAAACCTCTTTAACCTTCATACTATGTCACTGAATGATGCAAATAAGCATTAAAACAAAATTTTCATATTTTCTAATTTTTCCGAAATATGTGGGCTAACCCCTACGAAAAAATCAAATTTTCCGATAAATGCTATATTCAAAAGTTTAGGCTCTTCATTTTTGATAAATAATTATCTAAAAACATTCTAAATTTTTATTAATGTATGTTAAAATTATTTTCTTGGTACATGGACGTCATTTCTAGTTTTCGAACGGGTTATCTATTTAAAATTCATATACCACTTAATCAGTGGCCAAACCCACTACAAAAATCTATTTTCTGAAGAAACATGAACAGCTAATGTCCCAAATCTCTTTAACCTTCATACTAAGTCACTCAGTGATGCAAATAAGCATTAAAACAAAATTTTCATATTTTCTAATTTTTCTTGAAATATGTGGGCTAACCCTTACGAAAAAATCAATTTTTCCGATAAATGCTATATTCAGAAGTTTAGGCTCTTCATAGGTTTTAAATAATTACCTAATAACATTCTAAATTTTTATTAATGTATGTTAAAATTAATTTCTTGGTACATGGACTTCATTTCTTATTTTTTAACAGGTTATCTATTTAAAATTCTTATACGAAATAATCAATGGACAAACCCACTACATAAATCTATTTTCTGAAGAAACATGAACAACTAAGATCTCAAACCTCTTTAACCTTTATACTATGTCACTTAATGATGCAAATATGAATTAAAACAAAATTTTCATATTTTTTAATTTTTTCCGAAATATGTGGGCTAACCCCTACGAAAATATCAAATTTTTCGATAAATGCTATATTCAGAAGTTTAAGCTCTTCATTGTTGATAAATAATTACCTAATAACATTCTAATTTTTTATTAATGTATTTTAAAATTATTTTCTTGGTACATGGAGATCATTTCTAATTTTCGAATTGGTTATTATTTAAAATTCATATACCACTTAATCAGTGGCCAAACCCACTACAAAAATCTATTTTCTGAAGAAACATGAACAGCTAATGTCCCAAATCTCTTTAACCTTCATATTAAGTCACTCAGTGATGCAAATAAGCATTAAAACAAAATTTTCATATTTTCTAATTTTTCTTGAAATATGTGGGCTAACCCTTACGAAAAAATCAATTTTTTCCGATAAATGCTATATTCAGAAGTTTAGGCTCTTCATAGGTTTTAAATAATTACCTAATAACATTCTACATTTTTATTAATGTATGTTAAAATTATTTTCTTGGTACATGGACATCATTTCTAATTTTCGAACAGGTTATCTATTTAAAATTCATATACCACTTAATCAGTGGACAAAAATCTTTTTCTGAATAAACATGAACAACTAAGGTCCTAAACCTCTTTAACCTTCATACTATGTCACTTAATGATGCAAATATGAATTAAAAGAAAATTTTCATATTTTCTAATTTTTCCTGAAATATGTGGGCTAACCCCTACGAAAATACCAAATTTTCCGATAAATGCTATATTCAAAAAATTAGGCTCTTCATTGTTGATAAATAATTACCTATCAACATTTTAAATTTTTATTAATGTATTTTAAAATTATTTTCTTGTTACATGGACATCATTTCTAATTTTTGAACAGGTTATCTATTTAAAATTCATATACCACTTAATCAATGGACAAACCCACTACAAAAATCAATTTTCTGAAGAAACATGAACAACTAAGGTCCCAAACCTCTTTAACCTTCATACTATGTCACTTAATGATTCAAATATGCATTAAAACAAAATTTTCATCTTTTCTAATTTTTCCCGAAATATGTAGGCTAACCCCTACGAAAATATCAAATTTTCCGATAAATGCTATATTCAGAAGTTTAGGCTCTTCATTGTTGATAAATAATTACCTAATAACATTCTAATTTTTTATTAATGTATTTTAAAATTATTTACTTGGTACATGGACATCATTTCTAATTTTCGAATTGGTTATTATTTAAAATTCATATACCACTTAATCAGTGGACAAACCCACTACAAAAATCTATTTTCTGAAGAAACATGAACAACTAAGGTCCCAAACCTCTTTAACCTTCATACTATGTCAATTAATGATGCAAATATGAATTAAAAGAAAATTTTCATATTTTCCCGAAATATGTGGGCTAACCCTATGAAAAAATCAATTTTCCGATAAATGCTATATTCAGAAGTTTAGGCTCTTCATTTTTGATAAATAATTATCTAAAAACATTCTAAATTTTTATTAACGTATGTTAAAATTATTTTCTTGGTACATGGACATCATTTCTAGTTTTCGAAAGGGTTATCTATTTAAAATTCATATACCACTTAATCAATGGACAAACCCACTACAAAAATCTATTTTCTGAAGAAACATGAACAACTAAGGTCCCAAACCTCTTTAACCTTTATACTATGTCACTTAATGATGCAAATATACATTAAAACAAAATTTTCATATTTTCTAATTTTTCCCGAAATATGTGGGCTAACCCCTATGAAAATATCAAATTTTCCGATAAATGCTATATTCAGAAGTTTAGGCTCTTCATTGTTGATAAATAATTACCTAATCACATTCTAAATTTTTATTCATGTATGTTAAAATTATTTTCATGGTACATGGACATAATTTCTAATATTCGAACAGGTTATTTATTTAAAATTCTTATACCACTTAATCAATGGACAAACCCACTACAAAAATCTATTTTCTGAAGAAACATGAACAACTAAGGTCCCAAACCTCTTTAACCTTTATACTATGTCACTTAATGATGCAAATATTCATTAAAACAAAATTTTCATATTTTTTAATTTTTTCCGAAATATGTGGGCTAACCCCTACGAAAATATCAAATTTTTCGATAAATGCTATATTCAGAAGTTTAGTCTCTTCATTGTTGATAAATAATTACCTAATAACATTCTAAATTTTTCTTAATCTATGATAAAATTATTCTCTTGGTACATGGACATCAATTCTAATTTTCGAACAGGTTATCTATTTAAAATTCATATACCACTTAATCAGTGGACAAAAATCTTTTTTCTGAATAAACATGAACAACTAAGGTCCCAAACCTCTTTAACCTTCATACTATGTCACTGAATGATGCAAATAAGTATTAAAACAAAATTTTCATATTTTCTAATTTTTCCGAAATATGTGAGCTAACCCCTACGAAAAAATCAAATTTTCCGATAAATGCTATATTCAGAAGTTTAGGCTCTTCATAGTTGATAAATAATTACCTAATAACATTCTAAATTATTATTAATGTATGTTAAAATTATTTTCTTGGTACATGGACATCATTTCTAGTTTTCGAACGGGTCATCTATTTAAAATTCATATACCACTTAATTAGTGGACAAACCCACTACAAAAATCTATTTTCTGAAGAAACATGAACAACTAAAGTCCCAAACCTCTTTAACCTTTATACTATGTCACTTAATGATGCAAATATGCATTAAAACAAAATTTTCATATTTTCTAATTTTCCCGAATTAAGTGGGCTAACCCCTACGAAAATATCAAGTTTTCCGATAAATGCTATATTCAGAAGTTTAAGCTCTTCATTGTTGATAAATAATTACCTAATAACATTCTAATTTTTTATTAATGTATTTTCAAATTATTTTCTTGGTACATGGACATCATTTCTAATTTTCGAACAGGTTATCTATTTAAAATTCATATACCACTTAATCAATGGACAAACCCACTACAAAAATCTATTTTCTGAAGAAACATGAACAACTAAGGTCCCAAACCTCTTTAACCTTTATACTATGTTACTTAATGATGCAAATATGCATTAAGACAAAATTTTCATATTTTCTAATTTTTTCCGAAATATGTAGGCTAAACCCTACGAAAATATCAAATTTCCGATAAATGCTATATTCAGAAGTTTAAGCTCTTCATTGTTGATAAATAATTACCTAATAACATTCTAATTTTTTATTAATGTATTTTAAAATTATTTTCTTGGTACATGGAGATCATTTCTAATTTTCGAATTGGTTATTATTTAAAATTCATATACCACTTAATCAGTGGACAAACCCACTACAAAAATCTATTTTCTGAAGAAATATGAACAACTAAGGTCCCAAACCTCTTTAACCTTCATACTATGTCAATTAATGATGCAAATATGAATTAAAAGAAATTTTTCATATTTTCTAATTTTTCCCGAAATATGTGGGCTAACCCCTATGAAAAAAATCAATTTTCCAATAAATGCTATATTCAGAAGTTTAGGCTCTTCATTTTTGATAAATAATTATCTAAAAACATTCTAAATTTTTATTAATGTATGTTAAAATTATTTTCTTGGTACATGGACGTCATTTCTAGTTTTCGAACGGGTTATCTATTTAAAATTCATATACCACTTAATCAGTGGCCAAACCCACTACAAAAATCTATTTTCTGAAGAAACATGAACAGTTAATGTCCCAAATCTCTTTAACCTTCATACTAAGTCACTCAGTGATGCAAATAATCATTAAAACAAAATTTTCATATTTTCTAATTTTTCTTGAAATATGTGGGCTAACCCTTACGAAAAAATCAATTTTTCCGATAAATGCTATATTCAGAAGTTTAGGCTCTTCATAGGTTTTAAATAATTACCTAATAACATTCTAAGTTTTTATTAATGTATGTTAAAATTAATTTCTTGGTACATGGACTTCATTTCTTATTTTTGAACAGGTTATCTATTTAAAATTCTTATACGAAATAATCAATGGACAAACCCACTACATAAATCTATTTTCTGAAGAAACATGAACAACTAAGATCTCAAACCTCTTTAACCTTTATACTATGTCACTTAATGATGCAAATATGAATTAAAACAAAATTTTCATATTTTTTAATTTTTTCCGAAATATGTGGGCTAACCCCTACGAAAATATCAAATTTTTCGATAAATGCTATATTCAGAAGTTTAAGCTCTTCGTTGTTGATAAATAATTACCTAATAACATTCTAATTTTTTATTAATGTATTTTAAAATTATTTTCTTGGTACATGGAGATCATTTCTAATTTTCGAATTGGTTATTATTTAAAATTCATATACCACTTAATCAGTGGCCAAACCCACTACAAAAATCTATTTTCTGAAGAAACATGAACAGCTAATGTCCCAAATCTCTTTAACCTTCATACTAAGTCACTCAGTGATGCAAATAAGCATTAAAACAAAATTTTCATATTTTCTAATTTTTCTTGAAATATGTGGGCTAACCCTTACGAAAAAATCAATTTTTTCCGATCAATGCTATATTCAGAAGTTTAGGCTCTTCATAGGTTTTAAATAATTACCTAATAACATTCTAAATTTTTATTAATGTATGTTAAAATTAATTTCTTGGTACATGGACTTCATTTCTTATTTTTGAACAGGTTATCTATTTAAAATTCTTATACAAAATAATCAATGGACAAACCCACTACATAAATCTATTTTCTGAAGAAACATGAACAACTAAGATCTCAAACCTCTTTAACCTTTATACTATGTCACTTAATGATGCAAATATGAATTAAAACAAAATTTTCATTTTTTTTAATTTTTTCCGAAATATGTGGGCTAACCCCTACGAAAATATCAAATTTTTCGATAAATGCTATATTCAGAAGTTTAGTCTCTTCACTGTTGATAAATAATTACCTAATAACATTCTAAATTTTTCTTAATCTATGATAAAATTATTCTCTTGGTACATGGACATAATTTCTAATTTTCGAACAGGTTATCTATTTAAAATTCATATACCACTTAATCAGTGGACAAAAATCTTTTTTTCTGAAGAAACATGAACAACTAAGGTCCCAAACCTCTTTAACCTTCATACTATGTCACTGAATGATGCAAATAAGCATTAAAACAAAATTTTCATATTTTCTAATTTTTTCCGAAATATGTGAGCTAACCCCTACGAAAAAATCAAATTTTCCGATAAATGCTATATTCAGAAGTTTAGGCTCTTCATAGTTGATAAATAATTACCTAATAACATTCTAAATTTTTATTAATGTATGTTAATATTATTTTCTTGGTACATGGACATCATTTCTAGTTTTCGAACGGGTTATCTATTTAAAATTCATATACCACTTAATTAGTGGACAAACCCACTACAAAAATCTATTTTCTGAAGAAACATGAACAACTAAAGTCCCAAACCTCTTTAACTTTTATACTATGTCACTTAATGATGCAAATATGCATTAAAACAAAATTTTCATATTTTCTAATTTTTCCCGAATTATGTGGGCTAACCCCTACGAAAATATCAAATTTTTCTGATAAATGCTATATTCAGAAGTTTAGGCTCTTCATTGTTGATAATAATTACCTAATCACATTCTAAATTTTTATTAATGTATGTTAAAATTATTTCCATGGTACATGGACATCATTTCTAAAATTCGAACAGGTTATCTATTTAAAATTCTTATACCATTTAATCAATGGACAAACCCACTTCAAAAATCTATTTTCTGAAGAAACATGAACAACTAAGGTCCCAAACCTCTTTAACCTTCATACTATGTCACTTAATGATGAAAATATGAATTAAAAGAAAATTTTCGTATTTTCTAATTTTTCCCGAAATATGTGGGCTAACCCATACGAAAATATAAAATTTTCTGATAAATGCTATATTCAGAAGTTTAGGCTCTTCATTGTTGATAAATAATTACCTATAAACATTCTAAATTTTTATTAATGTATTTTAAAATTATTTTCTTGGTACATGGACATCATTTCTAATTTTCGAACATGTTATCTATTAAAATTCATATACCACTTAATCAGTGGCCAAACCCACTACAAAAATCTATTTTCTGAAGAAACATGAACAACTAATGTCCCAAACCTCTTTAACTTTCATACTAAGTCATTCAGTGATGCAAATAAGCATTAAAACGAAATTTTCATATTTTCTAATTTTTCCCGAAATATGTGGGCTAACCCATACGAAAAAAGTCAATTTTTCCGATAAATGCAATATTCAGAAGTTTAGGCTCTTCATAGGATATAAATAATTACCTAATAACATTCTAAATTTTTATTAATGTATGTTAAAATTAATTTCTTGGTACAGGACTTCATTTCTAATTTTTTAAAAGGTCATCTATTTAAAATTCTTATACAACTTAATCAATGGACAAACCCACTACAAAAATCTATTTTCTGAAGAAACATGAACAACTAAGGTCCCAAACCTCTTTAACCTTTATACTATGTCACTTAATGATGCAAATATGCATTAAAACAAAATTTTCATATTTTCTATTTTTTCCCGAAATATGTGGGCTAACCCCTACGAAAATATCAAATTTCAAATAAATGCTATATTCAAAATTTCAGTCTCTTCATTGTTGATAAATAATTACCTAATAACATTCTAATTTTTTCTTAATCTATGATAAACTTATTCTTTTGGTACATGGACATCATTTCTAATTTTCGAACAGGTTATCTATTTAAAATTCATATACCACTTAATCAGTGGACAAAAATCTTTTTTCTGAAGAAACATGAACAACTAAGGTCCCAAACCTCTTTAACCTTCATACTATGTCACTGAATGATGCAAATAAGCATTAAAACAAAATTTTCATATTTTCTAATTTTTTCCGAAATATGTGGGCACCCCTACGAAAAAATCAAATTTTTCGATAAATGCTATATTCAGAAGTTTAGGCTCTTCATAGTTGATAAATAATTACCTAATAACATTCTAAATTTTTATTAATGTATGTTAAAATTATTTTCTTGCTACATGGACATCATTTCTAGTCTTCGAACGGGTTATCTATTTAAAATTCATATACCACTTAATTAGTGGACAAACCCACTACAAAAATCTATTTTCTGAAGAAACATGAACAACTAAAGTCCCAAACCTCTTTAACCTTTATACTATGTCACTTAATGATGCAAATATGCATTAAAACAAAATTTTCATATTTTCTAATTTTTCCCGAATTATGTGAGCTAACCCCTACGAAAATATCAAATTTTCCGATAAATGCTATACTCAGAAGTTTTGGCTCTTCATTGTTGATAAATAATTACCTAATCACATTCTAAATTTTAATTATTGTATGTTAAAATTATTTTCATGGTACATGGACATCATTTCTAATATTCGAACAGGTTATCTATTTAAAATTCATATACCACTTAATCAATGGACAAACCCAATACAAAAATCTATTTTCTGAAGAAACATGAACAACTAAGATCCCAAACCTCTTTAACCTTCATAGTATGTCACTTAATGATGCAAATATGAATTAAAAGAAAATTTTCATATTTTCTAATTTTTCCCGAAATATGTGGGCTAACCCCTACGAAAATATCAAATTTTCCGATAAATGCTATATTCAGAAGTTTAGGCTCTTCATTGTTGATAAATAATTACCTATCACATTCTAAATTTTTATTAATGTATTTTAAAAAAAATTTCTTGGTACATGGACATCATTTCTAATTTTCGAACGGGTTATCTATTTAAAATTCATATACCACTTAATCGGTGGCCAAACCCACTACAAAAATCTATTTTCTGAAGAAACATGAACAACTAATGTCCGAAACCTCTTTAACCTTCATACTAAGTCACTCAGTGAAGCAAATACGCATTAAAACGAAATTTTTATATTTTCTAATTTTTCCCGAAATATGTGGGTTAACCCCTACGAAAAAATCAATTTTTCCGATAAATGCAATATTCAGAAGTTTAGGCTCTTCATAGGTTATAAATAATTACCTAATAACATTCTAAATTTTTATTAATGTGTGTTAAAATTAATTTCTTGGTACATGGACTTCATTTCTAATTTTTGAACAGGTTATCTATTTAAAATTCATATACCACTTAATCAGTGGACAAACCCACTACCAAAAAACTATTTTCTGAAGAAACATGAACAACTAAGGTCCCAAACCTCTTTAACCTTTATACTATGTCACTTAATGATGCAAATATGCATTAAGACAAAATTTTCATATTTTCTAATTTTTTCCGAAATATGTAGGCTAACCCCTACGAAAATATCAAATTTCCGATAAATGCTATATTCAGAAGTTTAAGCTCTTCATTGTTGATAAATAATTACCTAATAACATTCTAATTTTTTATTAATGTATTTTAAAATTATTTTCTTGGTACATGGAGATCATTTCTAATTTTCGAATTGGTTATTATTTAAAATTCATATATCACTTAATCAGTGGACAAACCCACTACAAAAATCTATTTTCTGAAGAAATATGAACAACTAAGGTCCCAAACCTCTTTAACCTTCATACTATGTCAATTAATGATGCAAATATGAATTAAAAGAAATTTTTCATATTTTCTAATTTTTCCCGAAATATGTGGGCTAACCCCTATGAAAAAAATCATTTTTCCGATAAATGCTATATTCAGAAGTTTAGGCTCTTCATTTTTGATAAATAATTATCTAAAAACATTCTAAATTTTTATTAATGTATGTTAAAATTATTTTCTTGGTACATGGACGTCATTTCTAGTTTTCGAACGGGTTATCTATTTAAAATTCATATACCACTTAATCAGTGGCCAAACCCACTACAAAAATCTATTTTCTGAAGAAACATGAACAGCTAATGTCCCAAATCTCTTTAACCTTCATACTAAGTCACTCAGTGATGCAAATAAGCATTAAAACAAAATTTTCATATTTTCTAATTTTTCTTGAAATATGTGG
This sequence comes from Eruca vesicaria subsp. sativa, assembly GCA_932364175.1. Lineage (NCBI taxonomy): Eukaryota > Viridiplantae > Streptophyta > Magnoliopsida > Brassicales > Brassicaceae > Eruca > Eruca vesicaria. The sequence goes on along the minus strand of CAKOAT010758487.1, from coordinate 149,515 downwards.
GCTAACCCTTAAGAAAAAATCAATTTTTTCCGATAAATGCTATATTCAGAAGTTTAGGCTCTTCATAGGTTTTAAATAATTACCTAATAACATTCTAAATTTTTATTAATGTATGTTAAAATTAATTTCTTGGTACATGGACTTCATTTCTTATTTTTGAACAGGTTATCTATTTAAAATTCTTATACAAAATAATCAATGGACAAACCCACTACATAAATCTATTTTCTGAAGAAACATGAACAACTAAGATCTCAAACCTCTTTAACCTTTATACTATGTCACTTAATGATGCAAATATGAATCAAAACAAAATTTTCATATTTTTTAATTTTTTCCGAAATATGTGGGCTAACCCCTACGAAAATATCAAATTTTTCGATAAATGCTATATTCAGAAGTTTAGTCTCTTCACTGTTGATAAATAATTACCTAATAACATTCTAAATTTTTCTTAATCTATGATAAAATTATTCTCTTGGTACATGGACATAATTTCTAATTTTCGAACAGGTTATCTATTTAAAATTCATATACCACTTAATCAGTGGACAAAAATCTTTTTTCTGAAGAAACATGAACAACTAAGGTCCCAAACCTCTTTAACCTTCATACTATGTCACTGAATGATGAAAATAAGCATTAAAACAAAATTTTCATATTTTCTAATTTTTTCCGAAATATGTGAGCTAACCCCTACGAAAAAATCAAATTTTCCGATAAATGCTATATTCAGAAGTTTAGGCTCTTCATAGTTGATAAATAATTACCTAATAACATTCTAAATTTTTATTAATGTATGTTAATATTATTTTCTTGGTACATGGACATCATTTCTAGTTTTCGAACGGGTTATCTATTTAAAATTCATATACCATTAATTAGTGGACAAACCCACTACAAAAATCTATTTTCTGAAGAAACATGAACAACTAAAGTCCCAAACCTCTTTAACTTTTATACTATGTCACTTAATGATGCAAATATGCATTAAAACAAAATTTTCATATTTTCTAATTTTTCCCGAATTATGTGGGCTAACCCCTACGAAAATATCAAATTTTCTGATAAATGCTATATTCAGAAGTTTAGGCTCTTCATTGTTGATAAATAATTACCTAATCACATTCTAAATTTTTATTAATGTATGTTTAAATTATTTCCATGGTACATGGACATCATTTCTAAAATTCGAACAGGTTATCTATTTAAAATTCTTATACCACTTAATCAATGGACAAACCCACTACAAAAATCTATTTTCTGAAGAAACATGAACAACTAAGGTCCCAAACCTCTTTAACCTTCATACTATGTCACTTAATGATGAAAATATGAATTAAAAGAAAATTTTCGTATTTTCTAATTTTTCCCGAAATATGTGGGCTAACCCCTACGAAAATATAAATTTTTCCGATAAATGCTATATTCAGAAGTTTAGGCTCTTCATTGTTGATAAATAATTACCTATAAACATTCTAAATTTTTATTAATGTATTTTAAAATTATTTTCTTGGTACATGGACATCATTTCTAATTTTCGAACATGTTATCTATTAAAATTCATATACCACTTAATCAGTGGCCAAACCCACTACAAAAATCTATTTTCTGAAGAAACATGAACAACTAATGTCCCAAACCTCTTTAACTTTCATACTAAGTCATTCAGTGATGCAAATAAGCATTAAAACGAAATTTTCATATTTTCTAATTTTTCCCGAAATATATGGGCTAACCCATACGAAAAAAATAAATTTTTCCGATAAATGCAATATTCAGAAGTTTAGGCTCTTCATAGGATACAAATAATTACCTAATAACATTCTAAATTTTTATTAATGTATGTTAAAATTAATTTCTTGGTACAGGACTTCATTTCTAATTTTTTAAAAGGTCATCTATTTAAAATTCTTATACAACTTAATCAATGGACAAACCCACTACAAAAATCTATTTTCTGAAGAAACATGAACAACTAAGGTCCCAAACCTCTTTAACCTTTATACTATGTCACTTAATGATGCAAATATGCATTAAAACAAAATTTTCATATTTTCTATTTTTTCCCGAAATATGTGGGCTAACCCCTACGAAAATATCAAATTTCAAATAAATGCTATATTCAAAAATTTAGTCTCTTCATTGTTGATAAATAATTACCTAATAACATTCTAATTTTTTCTTAATCTATGATAAACTTATTCTTTTGGTACATGGACATCATTTCTAATTTTCGAACAGGTTATCTATTTAAAATTCATATACCACTTAATCAGTGGACAAAAATCTTTTTTCTGATGAAACATGAACAACTAAGGTCCCAAACCTCTTTAACCTTCATACTATGTCACTGAATGATGCAAATAAGCATTAAAACAAAATTTTCATATTTTCTAATTTTTTCCGAAATATGTGGGCACCCCTACGAAAAAATCAAATTTTTCGATAAATGCTATATTCAGAAGTTTAGGCTCTTCATAGTTGATAAATAATTACCTAATAACATTCTAAATTTTTATTAATGTATGTTAAAATTATTTTCTTGGTACATGGACATCATTTCTAGTCTTCGAACGGGTTATCTATTTAAAATTCATATACCACTTAATTAGTGGACAAACCCACTACAAAAATCTATTTTCTGAAGAAACATGAACAACTAAAGTCCCAAACCTCTTTGACCTTTATACTATGTCACTTAATGATGCAAATATGCATTAAAACAAAATTTTCATATTTTCTAATTTTTCCAGAATTATGTGAGCTAACCCCTACGAAAATATCAAATTTTCCGATAAATGCTATACTCAGAAGTTTTGGCTCTTCATTGTTGATAAATAATTACCTAATCACATTCTAAATTTTTATTAATGTATGTTAAAATTATTTTCATGGTACATGGACATCATTTCTAATATTCGAACAGGTTATCTATTTAAAATTCATATACCACTTAATCAATGGACAAACCCAATACAAAAATCTATTTTCTGAAGAAACATGAACAACTAAGATCCCAAACCTCTTTAACCTTCATAGTATGTCACTTAATGATGCAAATATGAATTAAAAGAAAATTTTCATATTTTCTAATTTTTCCCGAAATATGTGGGCTAACCCCTACGAAAATATCAAATTTTCCGATAAATGCTATATTCAGAAGTTTAGGCTCTTCATTGTTGATAAATAATTACCTATCACATTCTAAATTTTTATTAATGTATTTTAAAATTTTTTTCTTGGTACATGGACATCATTTCTAATTTTCGAACGGGTTATCTATTTAAAATTCATATACCACTTAATCAGTGGCCAAACCCACTACAAAAATCTATTTTCTGAAGAAACATGAACAACTAATGTCCCAAACCTCTTTAACCTTCATACTAAGTCACTCAGTGAAGCAAATAAGCATTAAAACGAAATTTTTATATTTTCTAATTTTCCCCGAAATATGTGGGCTAACCCCTACGAAAAAATCAATTTTTCAGATAAATGCAATATTCAGAAGTTTAGGCTCTTCATAGGTTATAAATAATTACCTAATAACATTCTAAATTTTTATTAATGTATGTTAAAATTAATTTCTTGGTACATGGACTTCATTTCTAATTTTTGAACAGGTTATCTATTTAAAATTCATATACCACTTAATCAGTGGACAAACCCACTACCAAAAAACTATTTTCTGAAGAAACATGAACAATTAAGGTCCCAAACCTCTTTAACCTTCAACTATGTCAATTAATGATGCAAATATGAATTAAAAGAAAATTTTCATATATTCTAATTTTTCCCGAAATATGTGGGCTAACCCCTATGAAAAAATCAATTTTCCGATAAATGCTATATTCAGAAGTTTAGGCTCTTCATTTTTTATAAATAATTATCTAATAACATTCTAAATTTTTATTAATGTATGTTAAAGTTATTTTCTTGGTACATGGACATCATTTCTAGTTTTCGAAGAGGTTATCTATTTTAAATTCATATACCACTTAATTAGTGGACAAACCAACCCACTACAAAAATCTATTTTCTGAAGAAACATGAACAACTAAGGTCCCAAACCTCTTTAACCTTTATACTATGTCACTTAATGATGCAAATATGCATTAAAACAAAATTTTCATATTTTCTAATTTTTCCCAAAATATGTAGGCTAACCCCTACGAAAATATCAAATTTTCCGATAAATGCTATATTCAGAAGTTTAGGCTCTTCATTGTTGATAAATAATTACCTATCAACATTCTAAATTTTTATTAATGTATTTTAAAATTATTTTCATGGTACATGGACATCATTTCTAATATTTTAAAAGGTCATCTATTTAAAATTCTTATACAACTTAATCAATGGACAAACCCACTACAAAAATCTATTTTCTGAAGAAACATGAACAACTAAGGTTCCAAACCTCTTTAACCTTTATACAATGTCACTTAGTGATGAAAATATTCATTAAAACAAAATTTTCATATTTTTTAATTTTTTCCGAAATATGTGGGCTAACCCCTACGAAAATATCAAATTTTTCGATAAATGCTATATTCAGAAGTTTAGTCTCTTCATTGTTGATAAATAATTACCTAATAACATTCTAAATTTTTCTTAATCTATGATAAAATTATTCTCTTGGTACATG
>CAKOAT010758487.1:119422-138772 GCA_932364175.1 Eruca vesicaria subsp. sativa | reverse complement strand
AACCTCTTTAACCTTCATACTATGTCACTGAATGATTCAAATAAGAATTAAAACAAAATTTTCATATTTTCTAGTTTTTTCCAAAATATGTGGGCTAAGTATGGAAAAAATCAATTTTCCGATAAATGCTATATTCAGTAGTTTAGGCTCTTCATAGTTGATAAATAATTACCTAATAACATTCTAAATTTTTATTAATGTATGTTAAAATTATTTTCTTGGTACATTGACTTCATTTCTAATTTTCGAACAGGTTATCTATTTAAAATTCATATACCACTTAATCAGTGGACAAACGCACTACAAAAATCTATTTTCTGAAGAAACATGAACAACTAAGGTCCCAAACCTCTTTAACCTTTATAGTTTGTCACTTAATGATGCAAATATGTATTAAAAAAAATTCATATTTTCTAATTTTTCCCAAAATATGTGGGCTAACCCCCTACGAAAATATCAAATTTTCCGATAAATGCTATATTCAGAAGTTTAGGCTCTTCATTGTTGATAAATAATTACCTAATAACATTCTAAATTTTTCTTAATCTATGATAAAATTATTCTCTTGTTACATAGACATCACTTCTAATTTTCGAACAGGTTATCTATTTAAAATTCATATACCACTTAATCAGTGGACAACTAAGGTCCCAAAATTCATATACCACAAAAATTTATTCTGAAGAAACATGAACAACTAAGGTCCCAAACCTCTTTAACCTTCATACTATGTCACTTAATGATGCAAATATGAATTAAAAGAAAATTTTCATATTTTCTAATTTTTCCCGAAATATGTGGGCTAACCCCTATGAAAAAATCAATTTTCCGATAAATGCTATATTCAGAAGTTTAGGCTCTTCGTTTTTGATAAATAATTATCTAATAACATTCTAAATTTTTATTAGTGTATGTTAAAATTATTTTCTTGGTACATGGACATCATTTCTAGTTTTCAAACAAGTTATCTATTTAAAATTCATATACCACTTAATTAGTGGACAAACCCACTACAAAAATCTATTTTCTGAAGAAACATGAACAACTAAGGTCCCAAACCTCTTTAACCTTTATACTATGTCACTTAATGAAGCAAATATACATTAAAAAAAATTCATATTTTCTAATTTTTCCTGAAATATGTGGGTTAACCCCTACGAAAATATCAAATTTTCCGATAAATGCTATATTCAGAAGTTTAGGCTCTTCATTGTTGATAAATAATTACCTAATCACATTCTAAATTTTTATTAATGTATGTTAAAATTATTCTCATGGTACATGGACATCATTTCTAATATTCGAACAGGTTATTTATTTAAAATTCTTATACCACTTAACCAATGGACAAACCCACTACAAAAATCTATTTTCTGAAGAAACATGAACAACTAAGGTCCCAAACCTCTTTAACCTTTATACTATGTCACTTAATGCAAATATGCATTAAAACAAATTTTCATATTTTTTAATTTTTCCCGAAATATGTGGGCTAACCCCTACGAAAATATCAAATTTTTCGATAAATGCTATATTCAGAATTTTAGTCTCTTCATTGTTGATAAATAATTACCTAATAACATTCTAATTTTTTCTTAATCTATGATAAAATTATTCTCTTGGTACATTGACATCATTTCTAATTTTCGTACAGGTTATCTATTTAAAATTCATATACCACTTAATCAGTGGACAAAAATCTATTTTCTGAAGAAACATGAACAACTAAGGTCCCAAACCTCCTTCATACTATGTCACTGAATGATGCAAATAAGAATTAAAACAAAATTTTCATATTTTCTAGTTTTTTTCAAAATATGTGGGCTAACCCATACGAAAAAAATCAATTTTCTGATAAATGCTATATTCAGTAGTTTAGGCTTTTCATAGTTGATAAATAATTACCTAATAAAATTCTAAATTTTTATTAATGTATGTTAAAATTATTTTCTTGGTACATGGACTTCATTTCTAATTTTCGAACAGGTTATCTATTTAAAATTCATATACCACTTAATCAGTGGACAAACGCACTACAAAAATCTATTTTCTGAAGAAACATGAACAACTAAGGTCTCAAACCTCTTTAACCTTTATACTATGTCACTTAATGATGCAAAAATGTATTAAAACAAAATTTTCATATTTTCTAATTTTTCCCAAAATATGTGGGCTAACCCCTACGAAAATATCAAATTTTCCGATAAATGCTATATTCAGAAGTTTAGGCTCTTCATTGTTGATAAATAATTACCTAATAACATTCTAAATTTTTCTTAATCTATGATAAAATTATTCTCTTGGTACATAGACATCATTTCTAATTTTCGAACAGGTTATCTATTTAAAATTCATATACCACTTAATTAGTGGACAAACCCACAAAAATCAATTTTCTGAAGAAACATAAACAACTAAGGTCCCAAACCTCTTTAACCTTCATACTATGTCACTTAATGATGCAAATATGAATTAAAAGAAAATTTTCATATTTTCTAATTTTTCACGAAATATGTGGGTTAACCCCTATGAAAAAATCAATATTCCGATAAATGCTATATTCAGAAGTTTAGGCTCTTCATTTTTGATAAATAATTATCTAATAACATTCTAAATTTTTATTAATGTATGTTAAAATTATTTTCTTGGTACATGGACATCATTTCTAGTTTTCGAACAGGTTATCTATTTAAAATTCATATACCACTTAATTAGTGGACAAACCCACTACAAAAATCTATTTTCTGAAGAAACATGAACAACTAAGGTCCCAAACCTCTTTAACCTTTATACTATGTCACTTAATGATGCAAATATGCATTAAAACAAAATTTTCATATTTTCTAATTTTTCCCGAAATATGTGGGCTAACCCCTACGAAAATATCAAATTTTCCGATAAATGCTATATTCAGNTGGACAAACCCACTACAAAAATCTATTTTCTGAAGAAACATGAACAACTAAGGTCCCAAACCTCTTTAACCTTTATACTATGTCACTTAATGATGCAAATATGCATTAAAACAAAATTTTCATATTTTCTAATTTTTCCCGAAATATGTGGGCTAACCCCTACGAAAATATCAAATTTTCCGATAAATGCTATATTCAGAAGTTTAGGCTCTTCATTGTTGATAAATAATTACCTAATCACATTCTAATTTTTTATTAATGTATGTTAAAATTATTTTCATGGTACATGGACATCATTTCTAATATTCGAATAGGTTATTTATTTAAAATTCTTATACCACATAATCAGTGGACAAACCCACTACAAAAACTCTATTTTCTGAAGAAATATGAGCAATTAAGGTCTCAAACCTCTTTAACCTTCATACTATGTCACTGAATTATGCAAATATGCATTAAACAAAATTTTCATATTTTTTTATTTTTTTCCGAAATATGTGGGCTAACCCCTACGATAAAATCGAGTTTTTCAATAAATGCTATATTCAGAAGTTAAGGCTCTTCATTGTTGATAAATAATAACCTAATCACATTCTAATTTGTATTAATGTATGTTAAAATTAGTTTCATGGTACATGGACATCATTTCTAATTTTCTGTGGGTTAACCCTTACGAAAATATTGAATGTTTTTTTAAATGCTCTATATAACGAAGTTTATACACTTTAGTGTTGTTTAAAAATATATAACTATATATATTCTATATTTGTATTATTGTATGCTAAATTTTATTTCATGGTACACGGACATTGTTTTTATTTTTTAACAATTAATTTAATAAAACTTCATGCATTACTTAAATTAAATTAAACTAGTTGATTATCCATTATAAAATATCAATTATCTAGAGAAACAGAGACAACAGAGTTTCTAAACCTCTTTGACCATCACAATATGTAAGTGCATGATGCAACTAAGAACTAAAAACAGATTTTCATATTTCTAAAAATTTCTCAAAATCTGTGGGTTTACCCCTACGAAATTTTTTACCTTTTTAAAATGTGTTTTGTATAGCAAAGTTCGTACTATCTAGTGTTGTTTAAAATTATCAAACCACATTCTAAATTTACATTAATGTAATATAAAGTATCTTACGTTATATAAGGACATCATTCTAGTTATGTTAACGGTTAATTTAATAAAATTTCATATACTGCATAAATTAGTGGACTAGCCATTATGCATCTCTATTCCCTAGAGAAACGGAGACAACAAAGGTTCTAAATATCTTTGACCATCATCCTATACCAAAAAAATGATGAAACTAAGCATTAAAAGAAAATTTTCATAATTTTGAATTTTTTCAAAATATGTGGGTTAACCCCTACAAATATATTGATTTTTTTGTTAAATGTTTTATATACCAAAGCTTATACTCCTTAGTGTTGTTTAAAATTCTATAACCATATTCTATACATGTATTAATGTATGCTAAAGTCTTTTTCATAGTACACGGAGATTATTTTATTTTTTACCATTTAATTTAATAAAATTTCATGCATTACTTAAATTAAACTAGTTGAAATATCAATTTTCTAGAGAAACAGAGACAATAGAGTTTCTAAACCTCTTTGAACATCATCATATGTCTAATAATGATGCAACTATGCATTGAAAAAATATTTTCATTTTTTAAATTTGTGAGTTAATCCCAACGAAAATATTTAGTTTTTCGATAAATTCTCTGTATACCGAGACTTGTACTCTTTAGTAATGTTTAAAAATCCCAAACATATTTTATTACTTGTATTAATGTATACTAAACACCCATTCATGACAAAATGGACATCGTTCTAATTGATTAACAATTAATTTAGTAAAATTTCATATACTACCTACATCAATGGATTAAGCACTAAAAATATCTATTATCTAGAGAAACAGAGACAAGAAAGGTTCCAAACCTCTTTGATCATCATCTTAAGTGCATGACAAAAATAAGAACTAATACCATATTTTCATATTTCTAATTTTTTTCAAAATCTATTGGTTAAACCACTACGAAAGTTTTTAATTTTTTTAATTGCTTTATATTGCGAAGTTCATGCTACCTAGTGTTGTTTAAAATTATCAAACCACATTCTAAACTTATATAATGTAGTATAAACTATCTTACGTTTTATGTGGACATCGTTCTAGTTTTCTTAACGATTAGTGTAATAAAATTTCATATTTTGTCTAAATTTCATATATTGTCTAAATTTGTCTAAAGTTTCATATAATGTAATGTAACCATCATGTAATTATATTCTCTAGAGAAACGGAGACAAGGTTCTAAACATATTTGACCATCATCATATGCCAGTGAACGATGAAACTATGCATTAAAATCGAATTTTCAATTTTTGAATGTTTCTCAAAATATGTAGGTTTAACCTCTACGAAAATATTGATTTTTTTGTTAAATGCTCTATATACCGAAGCTTATACTCTTTAGTGTTGTTTAAATTTTATAACCATATTATATATTTGTATTAATGTATGCTAAACTCTTTTTCATGGTACACGGACATCGCTTTAGTTTTTTAACAATTAATTTAATAAAACTTCATTCATTACTTAAATTCAATTAGTCGATTAGCCGTACTAAAATATCTATTATCTAGAGAAATTGAGACAACAGAGTTTCTAAACCTCTCTGATCATCATATATATAAGTGCATGATGCAACTAAGAAGTAAAATCAGGTTTTCATATTTCTGAATTTTTTTAAAACATGTGGGTTAACTAACCCCTACGAAAATATTTAGTTTTTTTTAAATACATTATATAGTGAAGTTCATACTATCTAGTGTTTTTAAAAATTATCAAAAAACATTCTACATTTACATTTATGTTATCTAAACTATCTTACGCTGTATATGGTCATCGTTCTAGTTTTGTTTAAGATTAGTTTAACAAAATTTCATATATTGCCTAATTAGTAGACTAACCATTATAAATTTCTATTTTGTAGAGAAACGGAGACAACAAAGGCTCTAACCCTCTTTGACCATCATCATATGTCACTGAACGTTTCAACTATGCATTAAAACCAACTTTTCAAATATTTGAATTTTTAAAAATCTGTGGGTTAACTCCTACGAAAATATTGATTTTTTTGTTAAATACTCTATATACCAAAGCTTATACTCTTTAGTGTAGTTTAAAATTTTATAACCATATTTTATATTTGTATTAATGTATGCATGCTAAACTCTTTTTCATAGTACACGTACATCGTTTTAATTTCTTAACAATTAATTTAATAAAATTTCATGCATTACTTAAATTAAATTAGTCGATTAACCATTATGAAATATATATTATATAGAGAAATGGAGACAACAGAGGTTCTACCATCATCATATGTAAATGCATGATGCAGCTAAGAATTAAAAAGAACAGATTTTCATATTTTCTGAATTTTTCTAAAAATCTATAGATTAACCACTACGAAAATATTTAGTTTTATTTTAAATGTTTTATATAGTGAACTTCATACTATCTATTGTTGTTTAAAATTATCAAACCACATTCTACATTTACATTAATGTAATCTAAACTATCTTACGTTGTACGTAGACATCATTCTAGTTTTCTTAATGATTCATTCAATAATTTCATATATTGTCTAAATCTATGGATTAACCATTATGAAATTTCATTCTCTATAAAAACGGAGACAGCAAAGGTTCTTTATCTCTTTGAACATCATCCTACGTCAATGAACGATGCAACTATGCATTAAAAAAATTTAGTATACATGCACAATAGAAAATTATACATATCCATGCACAGTAGAAAAATTATGAAATAAAATACATTAAACGATATATAAGTGACATGATTTTGGTTTTTATTTATGTTTATAAAATGGCAGTGGTTCAGATATGCTAGAGAGTGTGTGAATCGTCAAACCGGATATGTTGTAAGTTGTCTTTGTCTAGGGCAAGTAACGAGCAAAACGTAAAGCTGGAAGATTGGCTCTAAACATAAATCTCACTACACTAAAAACATCTCAAACATTCACTTTCTAGTAAATTTCACTAGCATAACATTTTGCTCAGAGAACCATTTCACACAAACAACAAGTACGGTTGATTTGTATTTTTATCCAAATCAAGATTTTGATTATCTCATTGGATGATGAGACCCCACAAACCGACTGTACTGAGTACATTGCTAAGTTTTACATTAGAAAACTGTGAAAATGACAGATATACAAAACCATCATTTCACACGTTTTCTTTTCCCAAAGCAGCTTGAAGAGCAATCGGTTAAGCTGGTTTGATCCTAAATATGATAGTAGATTACACCAAGGCCCACTCATTAGACCGGAAAAGAAAGGTAGTTCGTTGGCCACGGCTGACTTGACAGTGGCTAGGACCACGCCGGACTCACGGAGTCAATAATATACTTGAAAGTGGGACCAGCTCAGAGGCTTCAGATACAAGACGAATTGTGGGACCCAAAGTAATGGGCTACACGTGATACTTGTTCAATGGAGTGTGTATACTAATTTTTCTATTGATATATACTCTATATCACTTGCACAAAAATAATATACTCTGTACCAAACTATATTTCACTGGATGATACCTCATTTACATGACATATGTATAAAATTTTATTTGTTTCAAGTGTATTATACATCCATTTCTTTTATTTTCTCTTCTAGTTCATCATATGACTCTACTCTCTAGTGATAAGTGTAGAAATGAAATAAAATAGAGCATGTTTTGATAGAGCGATATTTATATATTGGTTAATGGTTATGATTTTGCAGCAAGAGGAGTTAGTATATTGTTTGATGAATTCGTTTGAGCAATCGAACGAGTATAAGAAGACAAGGAGAGTAGAAAGTAGATTGTTCTCAATTGGGCGGGAGTGAACTCGTTGACATTTACGTAGAATAAATGCTTGGAAGATTAATTAGTGGCGAACATCTATAATTACAAAAAGAAACATTTATAAGTACATATTCGAAAGAAAATCAAAAGAAGAAGGGAGCAGATGATGAGGTGTGAATTTCTATAATATCATGGTTGGTTGATTGTTGAGTTTCGGAATTGATTCCACCACCAAAATGTATTCATGGTCATAATATAAGCTTAATTATAAGGGTATGACGACAATAAACATGCAAATCATAGGGCACACTAGAGTTTGATTTTGTCTTATTAAAGCAAATCATAATATATAATAGAAAAAAATTAAATCTTCAAGAGGGATTAAGAGTAGGCATGATTGACCCTTTATTATAGTGTACTGAACTATAGTGATTAAACCTTTTCTTGCAATGCAATGTTGGCGTGATATTTTTGACTTTTATTCAATAATCTTATGTTTCTCAAAAAATAAAAGATCAACAATCTTATGATTGACATGCAACAATATCATAAATTTAGTTTGCAAAAAAAATAGATCATATATGAAGAGCATTATTGCAGCATTTTCATAACGTTACTATTTTCTTCTTTTGTGTGTACCAATCAAAGTGTACCTATCTTTAGTTACAAGAAAGTAGATGCTACATAAAAGTATATAAAAAATTACCCACAGAGTCGTAAATAGTATAAGTATATGACTATACCCCTTAAAATAAGCTCAAGTACTGTAAATAATTACCAAAATAATAATATTTCTTTTACTTTTATTACTTCTATATTTGCACTTTGTGAATACATTTCCTTTACAATTCTAAATTATTATGGAGGATCGGGGCCCCTCGTTTCTCCTTATAATTTCTCATTGACTCTTGTTGTAGAATCATATCATACGATTAACTAATAATAATTACACTTACAGATATTAATCATATGACTATGAAATTAGAACAAATAAAAGGGGCCGGAATGATTGTACTTAATTTACTATGGAATCGATTGTATTAATTATCTTTTCAAATTAGACAGTTTATATAATAGTCACACACATTTGCTAAGTAAAACTTAGATAAATTTGTAGTTACCTCTTTTTGTAAAACGATAAAAATGAATTGTAGTTGGACGATATTATTGACAAATAAAATTATACAGTAACATCTAATAAACTAATATTTGATACATTAATAAATATATTTTTATTCAAATAGCTAGAGTTAATTTTACTGTAACTGAACTATTAAAGTGTCACGGATTGAAATCAAGTTACAACTTTATTAACAGCTTAGTAACTTTCTATAGTGAGCGTGTACTAGGAAACGGTATTGTTCCTGACTCGTCGGTTTTGAATTCAATTGTTCTTTGTTTAGTTTAAGTTAAAGAGATTTGATGAGGCTAGAGAGCATTCAGATAGAGTTTTAGCTTCTGGTTATGTCCCTGGTAACAACGCTTGTAGTTTAGTAGCTGATGAGCTTTGTAATCAAGATCAGTTTCTCCAGGCATATCATTACTTTGAACAAGCCAAAGCTAGAGGCAGTGGTTTATGGCTTTGGTGTTGCTAGAGATTGCTTAAGGGATTGTGTGGTCATGGTCACTTGGATGAAGCTGTTGGGATGTTATATATTCCCTACTAGGTGATTTTCCCGTGCTCATGCACGGGTATAAATATTTTTAAATTAAATATATAATAATAATTGATTATTATTTACTTTTAATTTTAAATTAATTTATAATTTGTATGCATCATTTATATTAATAGTAGTATATTACTTTACTTATACTGCAATTTTATCTATGTTATATCTAGTCAATTTTGTTGTTTACGGTTGGTTTAGTTATCATTTGGATAAATTGAATTGCATCTCTGAATTCAACTGTAATATTTTTAAAATATATTAATTTTTAATTAGTTACTTACTTGCATGTGGTGGGTGTTGTCTTAGATATGTAAATATATTTTAGGAAAATTATGTATAACTTAAGATATAATGTGCTTAGAATGAATTAAAAATTAACTAAAGTGTCTGATTCCAAAATACGTAAATTAATATAACGTAAATATTTTAAAGTCTCATGGATATATATAAATTTTACAAAAGAACTAAAATTGTAAGAGTTGGTTAGTATTTATTTTTATTTGTTAATATGTTTTGAGTTATCATATGATCAATATAAGGTTACATGCATTTATAAATTCTAAATAACTTTATGCTTTAGATTTATTGAATGTAAACTGAAATTTATTTTAAATAATCTTAAATTGAGAATTCAGATTTGTTTTGATATTTTGATTATGGTTATATTTAGTTTCACAAATATAAACCATAAAATTTAAAACAATTAATATTAATAAAAATAATTTTAATAATGATAAAATATCATATATCTAGCTTATTAGAACAATTATTTTGACCAAACGATGTTTATTGTTAAATTTATTTTTAGTTTTTAATATCTCTTAAAATTAAGCACTACACAAAATTGTGACTGTATTTGAAAATAATATTATTTAAGCAAAATATAAGTTCTAGATAATTTTCTGTAATTGAAAGATATTATAGTCAACTAAATATATGAAAAATAAATAAAAATTCAATAATACTAATTATAAACTATTTTATTACTCTAAAAGTATATTTTATGTTATTTAAAAATATTTTTAAATGTATTATTACTATTTTGTGAACTTTCCTTTTTTATGAAATTATATTATATATATACATATTTTATGTTATTTAAAAATATTTTTAAATGTATTATTACTATTTTGTCAACTTTCTTTTTTTATGAAATCATATTATAAGCACATATATTTTCGTTTTAATTTTTTTATGACTTTATATAAAAATTTCTTTTTATTACATATCTTTTTGGAAATTTTTGAAAAGGAAAAACTAAAAATAAAAGAATTAATAATACTATTTTCAACTATTTTTAATTCATTAAAGGTATCAATGTAATCAACCATTGTGAGAATGAACGTGAGAACGACACATAGTTAGGAAACTGACTTCTCAAATAATATTATAGAGATGAGATGACAATAATGCCTTAGCCGGTTAATCTATATAAGTCTCTTTTACTCTAGATTGACCATGGAGCGGTTAAAGTGGTTAAAGATATGGCTGCTCTTGATTTTTGGCAACGTACGAATACGATTAGTCACACATGGTTTTTTTTTTAGTCACACATGGTTGATTTATATATTGTGTTAAGAGAAGAAGTTGAGAGAGGCTCGTGCGTTGTTTGGTATTATGGTTCAGTCTGGAATATCTTTGTTGATTGTAAATGTGATAAAATAGTAAATTACATTTATCATTTAAAAACAAAAATTCTAAACTTGAAAAGATACTGGTACTGTAGCGAGTGTGAATTGTGTAAGATAGATTCCATGTGTAAACTCTAACAACTGTGAGCAGTTGGTCTGCCATTATTCAACAAAAGTGGGAGAAAAAGACCACTTTTCTTCACGTGAGTTTCCTTTTATTTTATTTTATTTAAATGATGTAACAATATTAAATTTTTATATCTATATATATATATATATATATGTTTTTGTTGTATACAATCCTAGAATAATAATGCATTTTGTAAATATCATGATTTAAAAAATAATTTTCTATGTATATTCATGTATGAGTCTATGTTTATTAAGATCAATATAATGTAAACTTCAAAAATATTAGTGAAAGATATTCAAATGAACTGAATGAATTAGTATTGATTCATATAGTTATTTATTCTCCAGTATCTTTTCTTCTACGGTTACTGGGTAGTTTTTTAAAAGTATGAAAATGATGCATCTATAGCCATTGGGTGGCAAACGTATTAAATGTTTTGTTTGAATTTTAAAGATCATTTTTAAAATTTTCAGGAAACACTTATTTGGTACATATCAACTCATGAATCTTATTCACGACCACATACACTGTATTTCTTTTTTTTTTGTCACTGACACTGTATTTATATTATACACACAAAATCAAACAGAAAATTTCCCATAGAAATAAACTAAAAAAAAAACATCTCAGTCTCCCTAATTAATCCTTAATAGAAGCAAAGTGATTAATCAAAGCTAAAGCATTACTCGTTAAATGAGCAATGAACAAAATCCTTTCTCTAACAAAAACCTTGACCTCACCATTCATTTCATCTCCTTCAAATCCTTCAGTGCACGTGTTCTCATCGGTCAGAGCCGCACTTACCCATGTCTGAATATCGCTCATGTAAACCTCATAGTTCGAGCCACTTAGCCGACCCATCTCACCAATCGATTTCCTAAGCTCCTCTAACGTGTCACCTAACTCCTCGACGCAGTCTCTCATGGACGAGACTTCTCTCGGCTTGAGCCGGTTACTTCTCGAGAGACGCACCATCATTACTGCTGTGGCTTTAGCCGAGGCTAATGTGATGTTGAGAGCCGCGTGAGCCATGACCTTGGGGCTGGTTTGGATGAGACTAGCATGTGTTGAGAGTGAAGTGACACAGAGTCTTGGGTAAGTTGTGACTGTGCATGATGATTTTACGAACTCTGTGTTTGTTGTTGTTGAATGGACCGAATTGAGTGTGGTTATGGTTATGGCTACGGTTATGAGAAGAGACGTGATGAAGTGATGAGTAGCTCTAAAAGATTCAGCCATCTCTATTAATATATTTTATGAGCTTTATGATATTATGAATGTGATGATGTGTGTTGTAGTGTTTTATGCAACTGATGTTTTATATATAGAGAATTTATATGATATTTATTTAAACAAAATGATTTAATATATATATATATATAGATATATATGCAAGTGGGAATTTGGTTGCATGAATGAAGATATTTTTTATTTTATAAAGGGAAATGGAAGAGAGAAAAAAAATGAAGAAGAAATATCTAACATGTGAAAGCAACATACGGCTTAAAACACTGTGCGTAGGACTGTGTAGTCTGGAGAAAAACATAAATAATTGTTTAATAAAAACATTAATCACATTTGGAACAAAGCATTAATCACATTTGGAACAAAACATTAATCACACTTGGAATGATCTAATAGATCATTCCGTTATGGGTTTGTGGTCTCTTTCAGATTCAAATGGAGTCGACAACTTGATATCATCCAATTGTTTTGACTTATTCTCGTTTAAAACGATGGGGCTAAACTATTTAAGTGTAATTACGTTTATGTTGGTTATTTAATTTATTAAAATGATGTATATGAATATAATAAGATATTTTTATGAAATGTTTGTTAGAACTTGTAATTGCAATAAGAAACACAAATATATTTCTTGGATAAAAAAATTAAAGAATTAAAGTTTTGATTACTACAAAAATCTATTAAAGGGTACATGTCGATCGTCGAAGCCAAACGCTGAACGTAATTCCCCAAAAAATTAAGATTCTAATTGTCCCACTAATCGTAATTAATTAGCTCCATGTGGCTATTGTCATCTTCAAGATTTCCATTTTGGCCACATATCATTTTGTCTTCCCAAAATATCAATGTTTATCCTAAAATTCATAGGAACAGTACCACGTGATCTGAAATATCAAGTTGTATAAAAAAATTATCAAGTTGTATTGTAGTGTCAAGTCATATACTCCCTCTGTTTCAATATAAGTGTCACTCTACAGCTATGCACATGGATTAAGGAAACAATTAATTTTACATATTTTCTATATAAAAACACAATTACCCACCCACCTAACCATATTTTAACCAATAGAAAAACAAATTACATAATAAAATTAATAAATTTTGCATTGAAAACCGAAAACGACACTTATTTTATAACACAAAAAATTCTCTACAACGACACTTAATATAAAACGGAGGGAGTATGTGTCTATATTGGAAACAAAAAAAAAAGTCAATATCAACCAAAAAAAAATTGTAAATATATATATGTTTGAGATTTTGTTTAGATGGGTTAACTGGTTGTAGTGAAGAATAATTGTACTGTATAACCGATGGAAACTGTTGTCGCTCTCAGAAACTGGCAGGGTTTTTGTTACGGTTTGTTTTCTCAGTAAATCATCTTGTTTACTGATGAAGAAAATCATTGGCTTTGGAGATAATGGGCTTAGCTCATTTTAACGTGGGTTTCAACTACGATCTTTGCCTATGTATTTTTTGTCCACATGCGGCCCAATTCATTACAACAACCCTTTAGTCAACAAACAATTGTTTTTCCTTTAAATTACTTAATGCAATCTTGTATATATATAATATTATATATACATATATATTCAATGAAGTTGGTCATATAAATATCAATAAGTATTTATCATAAAGTATGATAACAAATTAGAAAATAACTATATAACAGGCAATTCTACTATATGAAATCTATTTGTATTACTTTTGTGTGGATTTTTGTATTTTTTAGAATTATATAGATAATTTTAATTTAACTACGCCATTAATTTTTGTAAGCTTATTTTCTCTAATATCTATAAAAAAAAATTATTGAGAATTAAACCTCAAACTCTTAGTCCAAAATCAATAGTTAATTCTTTGGTCAAACTACTTGACTAAGAGGTTTTTTATTAATTAATTATGATGTTTTGTTAATTTATTTTGTTTTGATTGAACTTTTATATAATTATATATACGACATCTGTTTTATTGTAAGTAATCTTTTTTTTTCAAAAAAAATCCATAATATTGTGTGAAAAAATATTTTGTTATACATGTCATTACTACACTTGCATTTTTTTCGAATTAACAATCTGAAATGGCAGGAATATAATCTGTCTGTTTTAAAATCTGCAGTAAAATATATATATACTGATATTTTTACAACAAATATAAAACTAAATAGAGACAGTGAACTTATTATGGAACGAAAATAGTATAAATGAGTGTAAATGTCATTTTGTTTTAGAGTGTGGAAGGATGGACGAAATGGGGGTGGTCATGGGGATAGAGGAAGATTATGGGTAATGTGTCGTTCGTGATTGATTGTTGTCTTGCAGATTGTGACAATGCATGCATTAATGAACGGATCATTGTTTGTCAATATAGAGTGACCCCCTAACTCTAACTTGTTTTTATTTTACTAAAGAACATTTTTAGTGCTATGTTTAATTCATAGAAGAAAATATTGAATACCCCCTAGTTTGTGTACACGCCTAATTGAAATCTATGACATAAAATGTAGATTGATAAGAATTTAAATCATCAATCTAAAAATGTTACTATCATGATTTTAAGCAACGAGATCATGCGAGATGAGAGCATAATCAGACTGAATATGTATATATATATAGTCCATTTACATCTACATTTATTTTGAAGATATTGTAAACGAAATATAAAAGTACATTTGCTTGCATAGACGTAAATTACACCTTAATTAACCAATGTTCTAATTTCATCTTTTAGTTTCAGATGCCATCTTCTCGTGTATGTGCATTTTTGAATAGTTTATTTGCTTAAGCATCTCAAGTCTGACAATAGCAAATTCCAAAAAGAAATCATACAAGAAACAAATGTCTTCATATTCACACTTGCAAGAAAATAAGTCTTTAAATAATAAAAACTTCATACAGACAAAACATTCCAACACCAATCAAAACTCCTTTTAATCACTTATACAAATAACTATTCTTCATACTACTCTCACGCGTCTGAACATCACAGAGGTGACTTGAGCTCTAAAGTACGTACCCAATAATATGTAAGCTTTAAATTAAGCTTCAATAATGGCTTCTCCTCGTGGAACCCTAACCCTAAACACATGCTCCTCTCCTGTACACTTATCAATTTTCACCACCCAATGGCTCTTTCTTACATAGTCTTGGTGATGATGATGGTGATTGTTCTTGTTCATCATCATCTTTGTCTGATTATAATTACCATTATCGTTGACCCTCGTCACAAGCAACCCTTCACCTATAGGCAAAAACTGCGTTTTCCTCCCATCGCTAAACCTCCAAGATCCTCTTGAAAACGCGTTATAACCAACCACAACCGCCACACCGGTTCTTGCGTTTTCTTCATGGTGATTAACGATCTTTCTAACGATTTCTTGGTGGTTCTCGAGGTTACAGTCAACGAGGACGAAATCAGCTTCCCCAAAATGATCATTAATTAGAGTGTTGTCACTAGATTCTCCCACTACGAAATGTATCTGATGAATCTCTGATGGTTCCAACATTTTCTTGGATATGATCAGTTCCTCGATGCCACGTAAAACACATACCACTTGACCGCGTGTTTGATTAGCGGCAGCGATCAGGGCAACGAGTATATCAGCGTTTGCTGCTCCGGCACAAGCCACAGCGATCTTTCTTGCGTTATTTCCGGCGGCTAGAGCCGATATGAACTCAGCCACGTTTGGTTCTTTTGTTCTTTGATCCTGCAAAATGCAAATATATATCAAAATGTGACATTAATTTAAGAAAAAAAAACTAGGTTATAGTATTATTATCTTTTTAGCACGATCCATGTCATATTTTAAACAAAACCAGATTAAAATAGGCTTAGACAGATCTTATAATTTATTAAATTTATAAAAAAAAGTTCTTACCGTTTTCAATGTACTAAGATAGGCTTTAGTAGCATTCTCAGCAGACCAAAAAGCCATTTTTCTTAGTTGATTTGAGAATCCTAGAAAGAAAAAAAAAGGATTTCTCTCAATCTCTTGCTTAGAAAGTTTCGTAGTGGTTGGTGATGTTTTGGTTTAGGAGGTGAAAGGTCTTTATTTATATGTGAAGAGATTTGTGAATGGGATAATACTCAGACAGGCTGGTCCAGTTCCATGAATCTTTTCTTTTGATATAAATATATGGACGGAAACAAAGTTGGTCAAGTTGTAATAGTATTCAACATGCTTTGGCAAAAAAAAAAAATAGTATTCAACATGCGTATACAATATGGTATTATCTTATACATAAATATAATAAAAAAAACAGATTGTCTCATTGTCGAGACACTACTCAGCTATTGTCATTGTTAATGTTCCTTTACCTTATGGTCTCTAAAACGAAGTAGACTATGTTCAAGGGTTGTTCTTAGTGGCGGTATATAATTAATACCCACTTTAGCAATGTGCATCCCAATTCTTAATCGCAACTAGAAATAATTTAACCCCAAAATATACGTGTAAGGAAAAGGAAACCACATGTAGTAGTAGTAATGATCTTGAAATTTTTGTTGTCATTTATCAAAAACGCACTAGTTTATGGTAATGGTTGATCTAAGTAAATACAAATGTTTACATAGAAAAAATATTGTAACTTAAACAAAGGCAACACAAGAACGCTCTAAAGAATAACGTTTAAGAGAAATAATGACTTAAATGTTAGTCATTCATCTGGATGTTCGAACATGCTTACATGCATCTTTAGGGAAAAAAACATTAATATTCTTATCATATCATTTAAATTTATATGTTTAGATCATTTCAACGCGTATTGTACCCACATACAATTTAATTTAACAAGAAATTAGAAAGAAACAGAATTTGAATTATAAGAATCAATGAGCTGTAATGTCTAGTGCAGCAGAGGCAATGGAGATCACAATGAGATAAATATATAAAATAAAAGTTGTAAAATTTAGTGCAACAAATAAGTGAATTAAGATTGAAACACATCTTAGGGACATATAGAACATGGGTCCATGTTTGTTTCTGACAACAAACCTACAGTTTTTCTTACAAGATTAGATTCTCGATTTCACAAAACTAATGAGAACGTACGGTTTAAATTTATTTTGATGTATATAATTAAGTTATTGATTGTAAAATCTAGTGACCGTCCTCTCTCGTACGAGTTTCCATGAAGCTTCATCTACACTTAATATAATTATGCATTAATTATTGTGCAAACCAAGACTGAGAAATAATGTTAAGCTATATGCTGGAACAAATATCTACTTTATAATATCATATAAATCAAATGGTTACAGTTAATCGTGTTGCGTAGCAACCATATTCATAATCAAATTTTAGTAGAACCATATATGATCAATAGAATTGCATGTACTTTGAAATAGAGATATTAAACTTGGTGACTACATGCTACTAATGAGATGCAGTTATAAAAGGTCGCGAAGGATGCGTTGAATCGAAAGACACAAGGAGCCATAATGTCCCATGCTGATAGATATGATTCAGAAAAAATGTTAGAATAGTTTTGGGTTTATTGAGACATGTTCTTGCAAGCGATGAAGATACTTCAATGTATAATGTTTTATTCCACTTGAACTAGTTTCATGCATCTGTCATTATTATTGCTTTACACCTTATCAAGATAAGGGTATTGGAGTTAAATTTGGCCAGACCGAACTGGTCCAAGGTCCGGAAATAATCTACAATTTCAAAATAACTAATGTTATCGTCTTCGAGTTGCACTTGGACCACAATATTTGGTCCTAAATAGAATATATAATATTTCAAATTTAGCAATAAAATAAAATTTGAAATATGGTAAGTTAAATAACAATATGTCTCGTGTATCCGTATAACTGGAGCTCGATGCATGCACTGCAATAATTATAGATGAATTTTATAACCAAAAGAAAAAAAAACAGTTTTGAGGATTTACCCTAAAAACATTTTAAAACAGTAGACATAGACATGAAAGCGCGGATGATCATTGCGACATATCTCAGAAAAGTCTTCATACATTTTCTTATATACCAACCAAAATCGAATCATCAGAATATATATAATTTTGGAAATATAACCAAATCTTGAATATTGTAAATGGTAGTAACCAATTGAAAGACAACGATACAAAAACATGGGATTGGGATAACATTGAGGGGGGCGACAACGATAGAGAACAGTGGCTGGCTACAGATTCTGCATCGACCATTCCAGGAGACATCATCTTTTATTAGGGTATTTTTCAACTATCATGGGCGTGGCTCTTGTTTTATTTTTAATTTTTATACTACGTGGATGTAAAAATTAAATAACTCAAAAATTATTTTAAATAAGGCATAATTTTAGAATAATTTTCGTTTGTTTTCTAAAATTATCACAGTTTTTATGATTTATAAAATCAGTAGGGGCCATGAGCACAAGTGACAGAAACATGTGCTTCCACCCGGTTTAAATACATATTATTTCGGCCTTTAAGGTTTTAAAGTTTTTAATAGCTTAGTTGGTTAAGTCGTAGATTAAGTGTGCAGGAGGTGTGAGGTTTAAATTCTCCTGTGACATTTTTATATTTTGTTTTCTCTTTTAGTTACAAAATAATAAGTCCAAAATATTTTTATTACTTTCAGTCCTATATTTATCCGGGTCGGGCCTCACGAAAATCCACAAAACTAAAGGAAATATTTTACAAACATTATATAACTAGGTGTTGTGCCCGCATATGCGGGCATAATTTTCTTACGAATATTTATTAATTATTATTTTATTAATTTTAAAATAATATTATAAGTTATTTTTTATAGTTTTAAGAAACCTAAATCAAACATTCAAATATTTTTATATGAATTTTCATCAAAATCTATATGCTTATTATAGTGTTGAAAACATCCACATAATAAAATATTTTT
>CAKOAT010758487.1:97347-119322 GCA_932364175.1 Eruca vesicaria subsp. sativa | reverse complement strand
GTATTATATATTCAGATGATAATAACATATAAAAGAATTATCTTATTTTTGATTTTTTAAAAAACTTATTATATTAATTATTCTCAGTTATCTAAGATAATAACATACTAATCTAATTTTATTTTTTAAATTTCGTTTTTAATTATCAAATTAGTTATATATAAAAGTTTCATTAAGGGTATAATCGATATTAACCACTCCTAACATATATAAGAATTATCTTATTTTTGATTTTTTAAAAAACTTATTATATTAATTATTCTCAGTTATCTAAGATAATAACATACTAATCTAATTTTATTTTCTAAATTTCGTTTTTAATTATCAAATTAATTATATATAAAGTTTCATTAAGGATATAATCGATATTAACCACTCCTAACATATATAAGAATTATCTTTTTTTTGATTTTTTAAAAAACTTATTATATTAATTATTCTCAGTTATCTAAGATAATAACATACTAATCTAATTTTATTTTTTAAATTTCGTTTTTAATTATCAAATTAGTTATATATAAAAGTTTCATTAAGGGTATAATCGATATTAACCACTCTAACTTTTAACGTGAGAGCTTCGTTGCGAAAAATCACTTCGCAAATAATAGTATAGACTTTTTAGAAATAATTTTGAACGTTCTTAACTTCTTATACAAAAAAAATTCTTATAATTTTAGGGAATATTATTAGAATTTTTAATATAATTATAGAAAATAAAACATTAGAATCAGAATTTAAGAAAAAATAATTCTAAAATGTTTGGGCCATTAGATGGACCCTCATAGATTCCAAAATTTTTGGGTCTTCAGATTATTAAAACCTCATCAGTTGGGCCACTGTTAATATAACAGATAGACCAAAAACAAAAGATATGAATCTTAGTATTCACGGCTTTGACTGGTGACCACCAAAGGAATAATATGAATAACGAGGAAAGGAATGAAGAGGAAAAAAATAATAGGAACACTTGTTCTATATTGTTCCTCCCCGGATTTGATAAGGAATAGTTTTGTTCTTTGATTCCTTAAATTAAAAGGAATGAGAAGGAATATTGAAGAAAAGCTATTCCTTATAAATGGTGTCAAATTTAAGGAATGAAGAGGAATTAACTATTATGATTCCTTATAAATGATGTCAAATTTAAAGAATAAAGAGTAATTAACTATTCTCACACATTCCTTTAGTCACCAGTCAAATGGTGTCAAACTCTTAGAATCCCTTTTAAGAGTTTAAACGATGAGGTTACTTGGAATAATTCCACCTTTCTCCCCCATTTTTAAGCCGTAAATTCTCTAAAATATCTGCTGTGAATGCTAAATTAAACAAAAATTTGAGAAAATGATTCTCAGTGGCAATGAACCTCTCAATCTCACAAGGAG
Organism: Eruca vesicaria subsp. sativa; assembly: GCA_932364175.1. Taxonomy (NCBI): domain Eukaryota; kingdom Viridiplantae; phylum Streptophyta; class Magnoliopsida; order Brassicales; family Brassicaceae; genus Eruca; species Eruca vesicaria. The sequence continues at coordinate 117,943 of CAKOAT010758487.1, read as the reverse complement.
TTCGAAGTAAAAAATCACCCAAAAAGTACATGCAATATTCTCCAAATTTTCACAAGAGAAAAAAATAATAACATGAGACTGAATTTTTGCAAAGAAAAAAGGAAGTAAATAAATAAATTGGAGTTTGGCATGAAAAATAAATATACTATACATTAGCATGTTGACAGTTGTATTATCTGATATGAATATTAAGGATTTAGGTGGTTAAAAAGAATATTAAGGATTTAATTAGTTTAATGTCCATATAATAATTCCAAAAAAATCAAACTATTAATTTTGGTTTACATAAAGATCCAGGTATGTAATCAAAAATTAATATACTAATTAGTAAAAACTGTAAATATATATTAAAGTGAAGAATTAAAATACCAGCTTCTGACAAAAAAATTTCCCATTGATCGTTTGTAGTAATGTTGACCAAAGAAAATTACTTTAAAAAATATACTAAGCTCATTCTCAATGAGGGTTCTAACTCCCGAGTTCTCAAAATATATATAATATTAATATTTAACTTAGAGATTTTTAATTTTACGGGAAATTCAACTCAAAAGTCCTCTGCACAGAAAATTCACTAAAGCCAATTAATTTTGAAGAGAAATTAAATCTTTATAGTTTCACTCATGCAAAGTTTATAGATGAGTTCATGATCTATAGTTACACCAAATACATATATAGAAGATCAAAGCTTAGAAATATCATTTGGAAACAAAATTCAACATCTTCAAGAAACAGATCCATTAGTTTGAAGTTACAGATTTTAAGCTAGAAAAGTCATAAACATCTTCAAGTTTAATAAAGACAAATAGAAGATTTTTGGATCTGATTAATAAAGAAAAATAGAAGATACAAACTGTTAATTCTGGTTTTGGGAAAGATCCATGTTCGTCTTGAAAAAATAATATGCTAATTAAATAAAACAAACTGCAAAAACAAATAGTGAAGAATTAAAAATACTAGCTTGTGACAATATCTTTTGTTCTTTTCCAGTTAATCACTTTGTAATAACGTTGACCAAATAAATTATTTTGAAAATCTACTAAGACCAATTAATTTTCAAGATAAACTAAATCTGAATCGTTTTGAAAATATATTTAAACCAATCAATTTTCATGATAAGCTAAATCTTTATAGATTCACTCATGCAAAGTTTATTGATGGAATTCATCAATTTAGTAACACCAATAACTCGTGAATAGATCAAAGCTTAGAGGTATCAATGAAAATAATCCACATTGATTTTTGCAGCAAGTACATTGTGTCGGTTGAAATCAAAATCTTATTCCGAACACAACATATATATACATTTGGATCTGAGACATGACATAATACAAATGATCTAGTAATCATTAACATTCCTTTCATTTTGAGTCTTTCTTAATGAGTTAGCTAGTTTTTAAGCATACCAAAAGGTTTAATAAAAGTGATGAATTAGTTTCTAGACAAGTCTCTCCTTACAGGACAGGTTTTGGGCATAGTAGGTCTTACCCCAAATTTTAAAAAGATATCCTATATAAATGATCAAAAGAGTATTAAGATTAACCTAAACATATACACAGGCTCATAAATCTCAGAGCATGCTTCTTTCTAATCTATTTTGTTTATAAGGTGTTATAAGAACATAGCTAAGGTGTCTTTGTGTCCAGCAAATCAACTTAAACATCACTGAAAGAAGAACATTTACATTCTTTTTGTTTAGAAATAATCAATTACCAGTTGGATAAAAGTGAACTAAAAAGGACTACTTTAAAGTCAGCTATGACGTGATTGAGATGTAAAAGATTTTGCTGAGTGGGGTGATTCAGTGCGAGGAGTTTGAGAGGATGATCCAAATCTCTTGTTAGTTGATATTGTAAGACTCTTTTTCGCGCTTTGATACTTAGTAGGAGTTCCTTTGTCTTGTTCTGGTGTTAATTGACCTTGAAGTTTCTTAAAATCCTATAAACAACCAAAATATAACAAGTTTTGTTTGGTATTTTTGACAGAAAATGATGCAAAAGAGTGTTAGCTAAATACTCTTCTCCTACGACGTTCTTGCTCTTTCTCTTCTTTGAGTTCTGTATATTCGTCTAGCATTGAAAGCAGACGGTTCTGAATGAAGAAAATCAGATTAAAAGATCAATTACATATGCTAAGAAAGAAATTTGTGTAACATAAGAAGATAACTCATACACCATCAAAAAGAAACTCAGCCTCTTTCTCTAATTCCCAAATAGTAATCTTGGAAACTAATGCTTCAACCATAGCTATGAAAAATCAAGAAGTTTTAAGTTAAAAATTCACAAAGATAACAATCTGAAAACTTTCTTAGGATCATCTATATGAAACCTGGAAGTTTATTAGTGAGTGCTCTAGCTTTCTCTGCTCGTTTGAGAATTAAATGAGATCCTCTTCCAGCTTTGTATCGGTTTTCATCCTATACAAATGAATAAATTCATAACTAACCACAAAATTTAAGAACTGGATCTTTATAAAAAAGACAAACCTGATTATACTCTTCAAGCCAAGTCTCTTCCTCACAAGCATTCAACCACCTCTCAGTTTTTTCAAGAATCTCTTTTCTGCTTAAAGCTTCCTCTTTCACCTTCCCAGCTCGGTACTCGATATGTTCCAGTATATTTTCAGGGTTCACATCTCCCGATTCGATGTCTTTAACTACATTCTCCACTTTGATATCTTGCTCAAGAACAATGTGTGTTCTTCTACATATCTCTTCAAGTTCTGACCTCTTCTTTAAAACAAGTTCTTTCATTTTGCTCCATTTTAACTCCTCTAACCGACATAGCTCGGCTTTAACCTTTTAAGCATTAAAAATGAATCAGAAAAAAAAAATTAGAAAGATTACAAAATAGTTAAAGCTGATGTGAAGGTACCTCTTCGAGCAAATCTGTGGAAAGACTATTGGGTTTGGTTATTTCTGAAACAGTAGCAGCTATATTACATGAAACATTTATGAATTTTTGTTGTTCTTCTGCTGGTGTATCCATTAAGTTCCAAAACTCAAGCATTGTCGTCACAAGATCTTGAAGCTGCAATCAAGAAAAGGGATTATATATAAGAACAAAGTAAATAGTCTTTAAGATTCTAAAACAGTTTGGATACATTAAACTGACTTCGTGCATTCTCTGTATCTTTGTCTCATGCCAATGATTTACTGATGAAGCTAACTTGTTAAGTGTCTCATTACTAATACTTCTTGAACCTTCAGATTCTACTAAACTTGGGTGAATCTTGGTAACATTTTCTCTAAAATTCAAACCAAGAACCGAACAAAGCGACTCCAGAGTTTTTAGATGATCTTGAATCTGTTTCATCCGGTTCCTCTGAGCCAAAAAAAAAAAACACCGCAAAGTATTTAACCTTTTGATCAAGAAATTACATTATAATTTAAAAGTAATTTGTTAAGTTTAGGAAACCTTAAGTTCTTGAAGTGTGTAAAGCTCTCTATGTAACTCCTCAAGCTTTCTAAGAGATAAATCAGATTCATCAACCGAAAAATCAGATGAACAAGTCTCATAAGATTCACCATCAATCTCATCTCTTACACATTTTATATCTTCAATCACTTGAATAAACTGATTCTTTCTCTCTGATTTTCTCTTTTCCATATCTTCAAGTTTCAGAAGAATCTTTCCTAACTTTTCTTTTAAACTTCTTCCACTTTGATCAGATTGATGTTGTCTTCCAAGACCTGATGGCTCTTCCATTACAGAACATATAGCAATAACTCTTGCTTCTGTGTCAGCAATGTCTTGTTTTATCCGAGTCCTCTCTTCTTTAACCTTTTCTATTTTACTAATATAGATGTTTCTGCATTCGTCTTCAATCTCAATCAAAATCTTCTCTCTTTCGGTTTCAGTTCCTCCTACCTCGTCCCATAGAATCTGTATTAGAAACAGAATCACATCACTGAAACGGTTTGATATTTTTAAAAAGAAGTAAGCACTCGTTTTCTTGTGGCTGAAGCAACAACAAACCTCAAGTTCTTGCAGAAGAGATGCACAAAATGTTTCGATTTGAGTTTTGGACATTATTGTCTCCAAACTCTGCAAAAAAATATATATTACAAACAAATCATATGAAGATAACAAATTCTGGAAGTTTTCATTTATGTCAAAATGAATTAGCAAATGTTAGTGCAAGAATCATTTCCATGTTCTAAAAATGGGAAACCTTAATTTTCAGAGATTTCTATAGAAACTTACCAGGAAAATGGATGAGACTTTACCTTGATTAAACGTGTAGCAAAAATATCGGAGACGGTGTTTAAATGCAATTGAGAGAATCCTAAAGACAACCGAAGATCGTTGGAGAGAACGCTACTTTTGTATATTTGTGTTTCTTTCCCTTTATCTTTTTAATTTTTAATTTTCACCCTTATATCAACTTTCCATTTTCTTTTCACGAATGCAACACTTCTTCTTTACGAAAATATCTTTCTTCGTTTAAAATTTAACTTCATAATGAATGAAAAATACTTTGGATAGGAAACATCAGTTGGTGTTACATTCGATTTATTAAAACATATTGGGTCAATTTGTATAACTTAAGAACTATAGAACCAAACTGAAAATACAGAAAGAAAAAAAAAACAATCTGTGAGCTGTAGAGAGAATCCGCGCCAACTGAAGCCGTTGGCCGTTACCTTCTTCTTTTATCTCTCCTCTCCATCTCCAATCCTTGTCTCTCTCTCTCTCTCTCTCTCTCTCTCTCTCTTCCCTAATTCTCTGGAGATTCTTTTCCAGAGAGAGGGAGAGAGGAGAAGATCATCTCCGATTATTTTTTGTAATTTGTGATAAGTTTCTTGGGCTTCCAACTTAAAACCAATTGGCAATTAGTGGATTGATCCAAGTCCCTTATATATTACTCATGTCCCATTCATATTTCCGATGTGGGATCTTTAATCCCAACACCCTCCCTCGAGATAATGGTGCGTATAACCATTAATCTCGCACAATCCATCATACCCCTACCGAGACAATGCTTTTTTTTTCTTCTAGCAATCTCGATAGAACTGAACCTTCTCTGGGCCATCAGCTAATGGGTTGATCGGGCCACTTTCCGGGCCGGATTAATGGGTCAGGGTGTGGGCCGGCTCTGATACCATGTTAAGTTTCTTGATGGGCCTAACTCACACCCAAAAGCTAGCTCAAGACAATCTGTGATGAATCCCAACAATTTGGCCGAATGTGAAACTCTACCAATCAATTCTTTTCCGGTTTAATCATGGTTCCGTGTTTATCTGGAGAAGATTTTTCGTTGGAGGAGTTCGATATTGATTTTGAATTCGATGCACCTCGTTTCCACGATTTCTCCAGACAAGAGATTGATTCGGAGACCGAAGAAATCGAGTTCTGGTTCGAATCCGCGGGAAACTATCCTCCTTCGCGTAAGACACACGCAAAATTAGGGCAGAGATTTTGTTTATTACAAGCTTTTTTTTTTTTTTTGTCTTTTCTCCTACCGTTATGTAATATTATTATGCTTTTTCTTGTCTGATTATTTCAGCTTTTAACCCAAAGTTTAACATGAAACTTGAGCCACTTGAGCAGATTACAAACACCAACCTAGAAACTAAGCCTGTGGATACCGGTCTTAATCCAAAAGATAAATACAATGGTAATGATGATATTTATATATCTTGGTTTCTGCATGAATGTAGTCTGAGACCTAAGTTTGCTTGTTTATTTAGGGTTCATATATTATAACCAAACGGTTAAAGATGTCTCCAAGAAAAAATCCAAATCAAAAACCAAATCAAGTAGTAGCTCAACTTTAACAAGACCAACGGTTTCTTTACTTGCAAGGCAGAACAAACCATTAGACGTTTACTCTGTTCAACTTTTGACAAGGTACATCTATGAGGAAGTTTTTTTTTTTTTTTTTTTGGATTCAACAAATGTTTTTTGGTGTTTCAGATGTCAGAGGTCATTAGCAAAGTTTGGTGATAACTTATCTCCAATCTTAGTCTCTAAGTTGCAAAACCAAGACACCAAAAGTGAAAAACTGGAAGCTAAAGTGGCTCAAGTTAACTCCAACAGAAGATCTAAACTCACTGTTCCAAAGGAACCTAAGCTTAGAACTGCAGAAAGATCTGAAAGACATAGGTACTCAAGAATGTATGTTTTGTCAAGAAGACCGTTTATGGCTTCCTTATAACATGTTTTGATGTTTCAGGTCTAAGGTAAACTCAGAGCAGAATGCTAAATCAAGGATTAATTCATCTAAGAGAAACACTACAAACAAAAATGTAGATTATTCTCTTTATGTTTCTTTCAATATTAGTTTCTACATTACTACATTCTATAAAGCTGTAATTACAAAACTAAACTAAATAATGATTTGGGTTCTTTTGCAGATTAATTTTGAACCATCTTTGCCTAAAAGTAATACTCTACGGTCTCAAGATCTTAAGGTATAGCCGTATAACTAATCTTACCACATCTACATGTGTTAACAGAATTTTCTACATCAGGCATTTGGTTTAAGAACATCACTGAGAGCAAAGGAACGCTCTTCAAATGTAAGTCTCACATCCAACATATAAATCCATCTTTCAAATTTTCTTTTTGCTAATTTCTAACCTCTTTGGCCTTTATGTTCACAAAAGTACTTATATGATCGCTCACATTGCATGCAGGCTAAGGTTGATGGCATACAAGAAAACGAAGCTACTAAATTCAAAACGTTAGTGTATATAGCTTCAAAAACTACATGAATCTACCTTTCTTGTGTAGCCTAGACTAGTTTAGCTGGTAGAGTCTGACTCTCCCAAAAACGTTCTCTGCAGGTTAAAACCAATTGATTCCTCAAAAGCTAGGATAGTCAAAGAAAAACACAGTAGAAAGATACACTGTGAAGTGTATGAATCTAATATTCGCACTCTAAACTCAAAGGTAATAAACTCAAACTCCTTCTAAAATTCATAAAAAGTCCCACTGTATACAATATTAAACATTGTCAATACTCTTCCTTTTCTTGACAGAGATCAAGTAAAAAAGAACTCGGTGAAGTAACTAGCATCAAATATAAAACTCAAAGCTCTTGCCGGATAGATATTAACAGGTAACTAAAAATGCAATCTTAATATTAATCTCGTCAAAGCTCCAATAGTTCAAACAACAACATGCCATAAGAGGTATCAGACACCATTGATGATATATTGTGTAAAACAGGGGGCTGGATTTATCCCGGAATTTCGAATCACAGAAAGTTGCAGGGGGCCTAATCATTGCTTAATCTTCACCTTGAGGATGGTTATCATGTTGATTTATACACACACGCATTCCTATGTCTATATATATAGAAACGTGTATGCTTGATATTTATTGATTTTTTGTTGTTGTTGTGGGGATATGTAAGCCATTAACTCAGAAGACTAAAGACTTTAACAAACTCATTAACTTTTTTTTTTGAAAAAGACAAACTCATGACATGATTTTTTTTTATCTCTATTACTTTTTTGAAACACATTCTTTAATCTCTCCCTATTCATCTGTAATTTTTAAAGCTTTTGGTTTCTTAAACACATAACAAGGGGTGAGCAAAAAAAACTCATCAAACGAAGCCAACCAAGTTTAAACCAAACCAAAGTAAAAATATAAAATACATCTTCTATATTTTATTGTGATGTTTGTATCTAGGTTTAAATATGAAAATATATGATTTAGTGACTAAAGTATAAATTTATTTTATGTTTATTAATTATATACTTAACCAAACTAAAAAAAAAACTAAAAACTAATTCGATTGAATCGAATTGAACACAAATTAAACCAAACCAAACTAAATTAATTGAATCAAGCACAAAACCAAACCAAATTAATTTTAGTTGATTTTAATTTTTAAAAAATAAGAACCAAACAAACCAAAGCAAACCGAATCTGAATCTAAACAGAAATGCCTCAATTTATTAGGTCATCAAAAACATTTTTACCATTTTATTAGAAAAGTAAAATTGATTATTTTGTTTTAAGTATTTGTACACCTACAAACAAATCTAAGGCCGACATGCATTCTCCCAACCCAATAAGAAAACAGCAAGTCACTAGACCTAAACTGAACGGACAAGATTACAGTTGAGTTCCATTTAGGTTTTTAATCTAACGGCGCCTTTAAAAAATATCTCGAGAAACTTATATAAAGAACCACCCTAAACCCTACACTTGTCTCCTCCTCTCTCTCTACCTCTCCCTGCTTCTCTCAGCCCTCACCGCCTCACAGAAGCAGGAGAGATTCCAACCCCAATGCCTTCCTTAACTTTATCAGACAAGAAGATGAAGAAGAAGATAGACTTGGAAGCCACGACACCAGAGCATCAGGACTCAAAGAAGAAGAAAGAGAAGAAGCTGAAGCTCTCTGATTCTGATGCAGAAGAGTCTGATAAGAAGAAGAGTAAGAAGAAGCGTAAGGCTGATGATGAAACAGAGGAAGGGTCCGAGAAGAAGAGTAAGAGCAGCAAGAAGGTGAAGCTGAGTAGTGTTGTTGAAGAAGAAGAAGATGTTAAAGTAGATAACCCTAACGCCGTCTCCAAGTTTCGTATCTCTGATCCCTTGAAGGCCAAGCTTAAGGAGAAGGGTATTGAAGCTCTTTTTCCTATTCAAGCTTCCACTTTTGATATGGTTCTTGATGGTGCTGATTTGGTCGGAAGGGCTCGTACTGGTCAGGTATTTGTCAAGTTTGGGTCTGAAAGTTTAATGCTTTAGATAATTATTAGTGAAATTAACCTCAAGTTTGAGGCTTTTTTCTGATCGTGTGTGGTGTGGTGCAGGGTAAGACATTGGCCTTTGTGTTGCCTATATTGGAGTCATTGATCAATGGGCCTGCGAAGAGTAAGAGGAAGAATGGTTACGGCAGGCCACCAAGTGTTTTGGTTCTTTTACCAACCAGAGAATTGGCCAAGCAAGTAAGGATTTTTTAGAGATGTTATTACAAACTATAAAGTGTAGTAAGGATTTTTGAGATGTTATTACAAACTGTAAAGTGTCAATGTTCTAAAAATTGGTTATACACTAAACAGTTTTCTTAAAATCTGATTTAAGCAATTTTAAATCAGTTCAAGCCATCCTAGAACAGTTTAAAATTAGTCTAATTTGGTCTAAATTGGTGTAAATGTGTTCAATCAACTAAAGCATTTTTTAGTGTAAGTCCACAAGTTTGTCTGATTTTTTTTTGTATGCCTAATTTTAAAAATTCATCAAATAATTTTGTAATTCATTGATATGTGTAGTTACCTCCTAGCAATTTCTTAAAACATTGCAATATTTTGAAGAAAATTAGTTTTATTGATGGTAAATGGTGTTACTTTAAAGGTGTATGCTGACTTTGAAGCATACGGAGGATCTGTTGGTTTAGCTTCTTGTTGTGTCTATGGAGGTGATCCATACCCACCTCAGCAGACTAAACTAAAGAGAGGTGTTGACATTGTAGTTGGAACACCTGGTCGTATCAAGGTTTGCTCTTTTTCTTTAAATCAAATAATTGTTTTTTCGTTTGTTTGTTTGTGTTCTCTCTTGACATTTGTGTTGTTTTATTCATTGGTTTAGGATCATATTGAAAGAGGAAACCTTGACTTGACTTATCTACAATTCCGTGTTCTTGATGAAGCTGATGAGATGTTGAGAATGGGTTTCGTTGATGATGTTGAACTTATCTTAGGTAAAGTGGAGGATCCTAAGAAAGTTCAGACGCTTCTCTTCAGTGCTACCTTACCATCATGGGTTCAAAACGTGCGTCCCTTTTCGTTCTTACTCTTTATAATGAGTACTACTTTTTTTTGTTAATTTATGCCTAATACCTTTCTTGCTACTACTATCAGATCGCTGCTAGGTTTCTTAAAAAAGACAAGAAAACTATTGATCTTGTTGGTAATGATAAAATGAAGGCTAGTAATAGTGTTAGACACATTGCTCTTCCCTGTAACAAGCAGGCCATGTCTCGGTTGATTCCTGATATTATCAGCTTATACAGCAGGTAACGTTTTGTACTTCCATAATCATTTCTCCGGTATTTTAATCGTGTAGTCACTTAATACTTTTATTTCACAATATTCAGTGGAGGTAGTACCATCGTTTTCACTGAGACTAAAGACCAAGCTTCTGAGCTTTCTGGTTTGTTGCCTGGAGCAAGAGCTTTGCATGGTGACATTCAACAAGCAACCCGTGAGGTAGGTTAATTATATTTCGTTTTAAACTTGGCAAAGCAAAGCAAAGCAGCATCAGCTTGCTAACTATTAAGTCATGTGATTGTAGGTTACTCTTGCTGGATTTAGAAAGGGAAAGTTCTCTACATTGGTTGCTACAAACGTTGCTGCTCGTGGTCTAGATATCAATGACGTGCAGCTAATTATCCAGGTCAGTGGCAGCTCCCAAGCATTAATCATCCTTGTTTAGTGCTATGATAGTTTTCTGACATATTGTTGTTCTGTTGTAGTGTGAGCCTCCACGTGATGTTGAAGATTATATTCATCGTTCTGGCCGAACAGGAAGAGCTGGGAACACTGGAGTTGCGGTTATGCTATACGATCCTAGAAAGTCTGGTGTGTCTAGGATTGAAAAACAAGCTGGTATCAAATTTGAGCACGTTTCTGCACCACAGCCTAATGATATTGCCAGAGTTGTTGGTATGGAAGCTGCTGAGAAAATCACACAAGTCTGTGACAGTGTGGTTCCTGCGTTCATGGCTGCTGCTAAAGAACTATTAGAAAGCTCCGGTGTATCAGCAGAAGTACTCCTTGCAAAAGCTCTTGCCAAAACCGCGGTTAGTCTCATTACAAAGTATCTTTTAAATCATAAATGCAAAGTACTAAAGAGTATTGAATGTTATTATATTTTTGTAGGGTTTCACTGAGATTAAGAAAAGGTCACTTCTAACATCAATGGAGAATCATGTCACACTACTTCTTGAAGCAGGGAAACCCATTTACACTCCATCGTAAGCTCCTCACTCTTCTACTTGTGTAGTCTTTGCTAAACATTTATAAGAAAATACTAAAAGAATGATTGTGGTTTTTCTGCAGATTTGTATTTGGTGTGTTGAAGAGGATCTTACCAGAAGACAAGGCTAATTCGATTGAAGGATTAACTCTAACAGCAGATGGACAAGGTGCAGTTTTCGATGTTGCACAATCAGATGTAGACCAGTTCATTTCAGCTGGACAAAGGAATGGAAGTGTGAGCATGGAGGTTGTTAAGGAATTGCCTAAACTTCAAGAGAGAGAACCAATGCAGAGAAGATTTGGGCGCCAAGGTAGTAACCAAGGGTTTAATCGTGGCAGAGGAGGGAGATTTGGTCGTGGTGGGAGTCGTGGTGGTGGAGGCCAGAGATGGTGAAAAACTATTAACACAAACACCTAATCAAAAACTCTAATATTTTCATCTTCCTCTAGAAATTTCTACTTTTATAATAGTGTTTGTGTGTTTTTTTATTTTATCTTTCTATGAACAACTTAAGAGGGGAGCTCTCGTGTTTCCCTTTCAGTTTTGTGTAATTTTGATGATGATAATGATGATACAATTACTCAAATATATGGTATTATTTTTCTTAAAGCTATAGTTTTTGTGTCATGCGCGTCAACGGAGGGTGTGTGTTGAGTTTGGAAACACAACTAATGTATATAGTATATGCGTTAATCTAAGCTTCTTGATTATATTATAAGCTACTATCTTAATGAAAAAGATGTTTTAACAAGAATTGTGACTTAAGAAAGACCTCTGGTTTAATGCACTAAAGAGAAAACAAAAGATTACGTTTTCTCCAAATGCACTGTCATTATTTTGTGGATTGTGGTTGAGTCATTTTCTTCTCCAGTTGCGTCGCATCAACTACAATATTTTCATTGGCTAATTGAGTTATTTCTTCATCTCCATTTTTATTTTTATTTCTATATTATTTTCGTTAAAATAAAGAATTTATATTATAGAAGTAGATTTACTTCAAAACAAAACATTCTTCTATAATAGATTTTTTTTATAGAAGTAAAAATATCATATCAATATATTTTTTTCTTTAAATATAAATAAAAAAAAAACTTTATTATAAAAATATATATTAACAAATATCTTTTTAATAGAGATCTTTATTTTAGAAAAAAAATGTAGACATATGAGATGCTTTTAGTTTGCATTTAACAAAAAAAAAGGGCTTCTTGTCAAAATTTCTAGTAAAATATTAGACGTGCATTCATGATGAAACACTTTTCTCAAATTTATATATATATATATATATTTCCTTTACTAATACTAGTATAATATTACCTTCAAGTTGCTATTTTTTTCTAATTAGAAATTTTTTTCTACCCGAATTTAGCATTATATAACCTCAATACTGAAGTTCATTAGTTCAGACATAAACGTCGGCAAAAAAAAAGTTCAGACAAAATCCAACGTCTCACAAAACATGTCCGAACTCACTCCAATCACTGACCCTTACGCTTATCTCAGCATCACCAAAAACCCAGACGGCACCATCACACGCGACCTCACCAAATTCCAATGCACCCCAGCCACACCCAACCCCTCCCCACAAAACGCCGTCGTATCCAAAGACATCTCCATTAACCACTCAACCTCCACGTGGATGCGTCTCTACATCCCTTCCTCCACCCTAAACGACACCGTCTCACCCCCAAAGCTCCCTCTCATAATCTACTACCACGGCGGAGGATTCGTCCTCTGCAGCGTCGACCTCCTCGTCTTCCACGACTTCTGCTCCGCCATGGCGCGCGACCTCAACGCCGTCGTCGCCTCCCCTTCCTACCGCCTCGCTCCCGAACACCGTCTCCCGGCGGCGTACGACGACGGCGCGGCGGCGATGGCCTGGATCCGAACCTCGGAGGACGATTGGATCGGATCTCACGCCGATCTCTCCAACGTCTACCTCATGGGAACTAGCGCCGGCGGGAACTTGGCGTACAACGTCGGGATCAGATCCGCCGCCACCGATCTGAGTCCGTTACGGATCCGCGGGATGATTCTTCACCATCCGTTCTTCGGAGGGGAGGAGAGGTGCGGATCTGAGATTAGGCTTGTGGATGATCAGGTTTGTCCGACGAGTGTTTCCGACGTGTTCTGGGAGCTTTGTTTGCCGGCGGGAGTTGATCGGGATCATGAGTATTCGAATCCGACGGTGGGGGAGGGATCGGGGGGTTTGGAGGAGATTGGACGGTTGAGATGGAAGGTGATGGTTGTTGGAGGGGAGGAGGATCCGATGGTGGATAGGCAGAGACACGTGGCGAAAATGTTGAGGAGGAAGGGTGTGGAAGTTGTGGAGGTGTTTAATGAGGGTGATGTTCATGGGGCGGAGATTGGAGATCCGGTTAAGCGTAAACCTTTGTTTGTTTCCATCGGGAAATTTATTTCCGACGATGGACTGTAACGTTTTAAAATTTTCATGAAATGAAGCTTTGCTAAAGGCCCAATAGTTGACGGCCCAATAGTTGAGGCCTATGAAATAAAATCTTTTTAACTAGATCAGTTTGTGTAAATTTATATTCGATAGAGCATGTTTATTTGGAGTTCTTAGCGGAATATAAGAATCGGTTTTTAAATAAGAATCGATTTTTAAATAATTAAAAATTAAAAGACGAATTCTTATATTCCGCTAAGAACCCAACGCCAAAAACCCCCAAATAAACATGTTCTTAATTTACCACAAGTAATTGACTGATGGATCATTGGAATCTTAATCATGTTATTTATTAGGTGTTAAGTTTGAGAACAGTGGCAAATTTAAATGAAGACGGTATTTTAATAATTAACTCTAGGATTAAGGATGGGTGTTCCGAAAAGTTTAGAAAAATGTTAAAACAAATTATTTTGGATTTTAAGTAAATAAAACGAATAAACTGATGAGATTTGAATTGTGTAATTACTACTTGGAGTCTTGACAAAAACCATATCATAAACTGGTCCATATATATAGATAATATATAAAAGTGTGTGTCAGTGTGTGGCCCCTTTTAGACTTTTAGTTATAGGTGATAGCAGGTTGAAAGGTGGTTGTCTAGAAGAAAACTCCAGAAATGTAAACTGAGATCTTTCTTAATTAGTATGAGGAGCTAGACTGGAGACAGAAGCCATCGCATTGGTTCTCTTATCTCCTCCGTTTTGTTTGTTCTAACACATCTTATATCGTCTTTTTCTCTTCTTTGTTTTTAGTTTTGTTTAAATTATAAGGACAGCTTTAGTTTGGATTGTATTGTGACCATACCATAAATTTTCCATGTGATTTGTATTGGCCACAGTTACTTAAATATAATCATGTTATGGACCTTTTGGTCCAGTTGTCTCTTCATTTATGAATTTACTTTGTCTATAATGCCATCGTTTTAATTATATGTGACATGTGCGCTACAATAGGTTAAATGTTATTGAACTTTCACTGCTAGCTGAAATTCTTTTACTTTATATACATACAATCTTACGAAAATCAGATCGTACTTGTTTAATGGTTGTTGGATAGTACTTGTTGGTTGTGAGAAAGGAAGTCATATAAAAATTTAGGAAATCAAATTTGAAAGGAGGATCAAGACGTCATGGTTTGAAGATCCCCTCATTCTTTGGTAACACCACCACCATGTATATTGTGTACGAATCTTATCGTAATTTGAGATTTCAGTAGGTTTTCTAAATTACAAATTGTTTAAGATATACAAGTAGTTACTGCCAGTCTTACACAGAATGTAACTATACAATATAGTATGAATCATTGGTATATTATTCGAATATTCTCACTGTTATTGTTATGTTTATAGGTATTAATCTATATCTTGTGAAAGAATATTTTATCAAATGTAAACCAAATCTTGTCTAGTGGTAAAGGGGTTTTAGTGGAACTTCCGCCCTGGAATCGCTTTGTATTAGCCACTTAAATGTGTCATTTACGTAGATTAATTGCATAATGCAAGACATGAATTAGTCTTTGAATCTTAAAACCTCAGGTATAAAAGAAAAATTACCAAATAGATGGAGAAAACATGGTACATATTAGAAAACATAAGATCTCCAAAGTATGTAAGTTATTGCAAATGAGGGTTGCTTCATCACGATAGGAACGATTAAGACCATTTTCAATGATTTATCCTATTAACTATTATATTATAGAATGAAAGATAGAATTGAACACTTTTTATTCTAAATTCTATTTTAAAATGAAAAATATGGTGAGATTGTAGATGTCGTGAAAGATAGAATTGAACACTTTTTTCTTTCGAACTTCGACACTGATGATGCAAATATTCAAATCTTTGTCATTGTCGTTGTCAACAGAAAACACATATAAGGTTTACATTTTCTTTCAAATTATAAACTAACATTATGCATGAAGCATCTCCCTTCCTCCCAAACCAAATAATTATAATAACATTAATATCTTCTTAAATAGTTGGGGGCAAGATAATCTCTAATAGAATAGTATACTACCACATTAACTCTATCTTATATATTCCAAAACCCATTTGATGTTGCATTCAGGCAAAGCTTCTGCTTATCCCCCACGATATCTTCTTATAAAAAACTCTAGAATATTTGTAGAAAATAGCTCGAAATGTACATAAATTATATTACACTGTGGGATATCGACATACTACCAAACGTATGTATATTCTAGAGAAGCCAAAACCAGCAGTCCCCCCTTATTTGCCCTTTTCTAACCAAAAACGTTATTCTTATTTTAATTAAAAAGAGCCATTTCTTCATCTTTTTTCAAAATATTAATAGATTTTACATTTGACAAACTTGTTCGTATTAAATAAGTCTACGTAGGGGGAAGAAGAAAGCCACCAACCCTATCGAAATGAATACAAATAGATATCTATATATTAATTATTCATTCATATGGTTTTACATGGATCCACTTTCTCTCAGCTATGTAATTTTATAATCTTTATCTCATATAGAAACAAACTTCCCCCACTCCATATTGCTACTTCTGCCTCATGCAACAAACCATACCAACAACACATAGCCAAAACAACCGGAAACAATGGGAAGAGACTGGTCTTGGCTTGGTGGAAGGAAGAAGAAATCCACAAGCAAGTCAAAGAAAGACATCAAAGCAGCTCCACCACCGTCTTCTTCACCCGCCGGTGACGTCGCAACCGCGGCGGGATGCATGAGTGTTGTCTTCAACATTTTCGACTTGCAACATTTACAGTTTCCCATTAACCATCACCATCTTCATCTCCCCAAAGGTTAAACCATCGTTTCTCCACTTTCCACCAATTTCTACTACATAAGTTACTTAGACTCTCTCTTAAAATCAAACTCAGGTGTAGATAAGGAAGAGGGTACTCCATCTTCACATACCAGAAAAGATGGAAACCTCAATATATCTGTAAGTGACTAAATTTTTTTAAAAATTACTCTGCTTTGGTTTTTTTTTTTTTTGTAAATCAAGTCGAGTCGATTCTCCGAAGAGAAAATCCGTGTGGGTTGTTATCTTCTTGGGTTTTTCAAAGTTTTCTTCCTTTACACATAAACTGCAGATGGGTATTAAAATCAAGACCAAACCACAAGCAAGAACATCATCATCATCATCGTCTCTTGCAGCCACTGAATCTTACTCTCCAAGTGTAAAGACACCAACTTTAGTCGCTAGGCTCATGGGTCTTGATCTTGTTCCAGACAACTACATATCATCATCTCCTACACCATCTTCTTCTTCTTCTCACACCACCAAACACAGACATCACTCTCTCCAAAGAAACTCTCTCGACGGAGGAACACGATCTCTTCCAGAGACGCCGAGGATCTCACTCGGAAGAAGATCTCTCGACGTTAACTCTTACAACCACCAACGTTCCTCACTTCATCTCAGAGAGATGAAGATACACGTGGAGGATAAAGAGAATAGGAGTCCTAGAGATTACGCTAGACAGATAGTGATGCAGTTGAAAGAGAACGTTAGCCGGAGAAGAAGAAGAAGAATGGGAACTGATATTACAAACAAAGAACAACCAGTTCAGGAGCCAAGAACGAAACCAAAGTCATCACTTCAGAGAAATAACGTCCCTCCCAAGGTTCTAGAGAAGACAGTGAAGGTTCAAGACAAGAAGAGATTACAAAAAGTGAAAGAAGAGCCAGAGAGAACAGAGCAAGTCAAAAAAGAGAGCAACTCTGACACGAAATGCAAGAAAGCTGAGAGCTTTAAATCGAGATTAGTGAAGCCACCACAGACAATGCAGGAGGAGACGTATGTTTGTTCACCCGCAACAAGTAATAACATTAAGAACAGAGATTCATTAAAGCTCAGAGTAACGCAGTCATCAAGAAACAGAGCATCAACAACAGAGTTCACTGCGTTTCAGAGACAATCGCAAACGCACATTGCACAAGTCACTAAACGCACTTTGGTTCTCGAAGGTGTCGATGTTCTTGTGGCCGGAGGTTTACCGGAGACGGAAACACAGTCGGAGTTGGCGTTTGAAGGAATCGTGACGGAGCTCGAGAGAGGAATCTTCGAAGCCCTCGTGGCTGAAACGACGACGGATTGTTTAGACACGTGGAATAAAACGGCGTCGTTTTAAGAGAAGCGATGATGTCAGTGGCACGTGGGGAGTTCACGTGACGAGACACACTTCAAATGTGGGGTCCCCACCGCGACTCGTCCGTATTCCACATGGCGGACTTTGATTGACTTTTCTTTGTATAGATTTCTATTTTATATTAACTTCCAAATAATTTTGTAGCCATTTAAATGAATAATAACTAAAAATAAAATAAAATAAGGTTTTTTGAAATGTAGTGTGGTGTGGAACGGTATGGGTCTTGGTATATAGGTATGTCGATTTCAGATGTTTTTGTCCCCCATGTATTCCAACATTTTGCATATGGTATGGTAGACTAAAGAATAGTAAGTATTCACGAGTGTTTTGAATAATTTTGGTTATATGCCTTTGGCTATTTCTTTGTAGCGAAAATTTGAAAATAAAAATAGTTTTATATAACTTTTGATAACATTGAGATCACAATCAAGGGAACTATGGTGATATTTGAATTAAGAGCACCCTCACTAGAGTGTTCTGGTGAGTCTCTAACGTTTAAAAAAAAAAATTATTATTACCATTCAATAGGATTGTATTATTTCATATTTAATATCTTTTAGAAAAATGAAACAAAATCTTGTTAAGTTATATTATGTTTTTAAAAATAAAATATAAAAATAAATAATAAAAAATAATAATTAATAAAATTGAAAATATATTTTTTTTTAATATTTTAACAGTAAACTCTAAACTCTAATGCTAAACCCTAAACCTATGGGTAAATCATAAATCTTTGGATAAACATAGATGTTGATAGGGTTGACCAAAATCTATTAAATGATGTTCATACAAAATAGTTTTTACCTCTTTGCATCACTCTTGCAAATATTAATTGATTGCCCAGTTTGTGGGGTTAAATGCTCTGTTGGTAAATCTTTGAAATTATTTGAGATATATATTTAATAGGTTACATAACATAGTTTAATTTGAGATTAACCTTATGCTGGGCTAAATTTTAAAACATTTTCATTCTTTCATATTTATTTTCCAAATTTTCCTATAAATTCGAAGTAGCTGATAATATTGGGCCTGCCCAAGTTGAACCCGTTGATTAAAAATCTGGTATGTTAAAACTCAGTATAACCTGCCATGTGGAAGCACACCTTTAATCAAACACAACTACTAGAACATCAAACACAATCATTTAGTTTGATGTAGATTAAAACTACTCGATTTCTTCCATTTAATATAGATTAATGTTTTGTTTTATAGGGTATCATATCATGAAATTCATTTAGTTCGTTAAGTTTCATATAAAAATTTAATAAATCTATCTACTTTTCAAACAATCTTAAGTCCCATTAATCCATCCTAATATAAGTCAGGGAGGCATGGTTTAACTAACTATGTTTTCAAGTAAGACGTTTGACTATAGCTATTATTCTCTTATTAATTGTGTAAGGACTACAATCATAAGATAATATCACAACCATTCCTCACAATTTACTGAAGAATTTCAAGGATTGGATGAAAAATAAATAAACATACAATATATATATTAAATGGTATTTCCGATATTCTTCTGGCAAGCCAATGAATAGACCAGTTTCTACTTACAAATTCAGGTCTATAACTCTGAATTTCTTTTGTTGGTCCATCGTTCCTCTCCATGGATCTATAACAGTCTGTTGATAACATAGATGACAATTTCATCAATTAAACAAAGCTCATATTCTAAGCATTTCTCTCTAGGAAAAGGAAGATGGAACTAGCATTATCTATAGATTTACAATCCCCCAAAAATAGAGGTCTTTAGATTATATTTTCAGCATCTTAATTCATAATTTATGTAAATTTAAGGTGGATCAGTGTACAGTATGTATAAATATATATAAGTCGAGGGAAAAAGAGATGAATTACCTTTTGATGTAGCTGAATATTCTCCTCTAACAATTGTTTCTCCTGAAACGAATCCACATTATATCACCATATGTATATATTGCTAATAACAAAACTACATAAATACACAGTAAATAGTGCTGTACCTTTGCTTTTAGCTTCTCCAACTGTTCCTTGAACATCTGAGCCTATAAAACATTCCAACTATTTTCATTTCCATAATCAAAACACTAATACAGAAATTACACATATGCCTACTGGATCTATGTTAGTAAATTTGTTGATATATATCGCCAAATCACTGCAAATATCCGTGCTCAAGTTTGTATCTAGATGAAGACAATAACTAGCTAGATGGTTGAGATAGGAATATATTAATCTCAGTTATAGTAAGTAAATATATTTGCAAGATAGCATCATCTTACATACCAAGATAGATGAAGTATATACCTTTCTTGCTCGAACCTCACCCAGACTTCTTTGGAGTTGGCTATCAATTTCTTGAAGTTCTTGTAGAGAACAAGAAGCAAGTTCTTGACCCAATAGCTTCCTATACACACGCAAAAGAGAGTTGCTGACTGCAAAATATTGTAACACTCCATACGAGTTATTTTATATGATATCACATATAGCTTTTCTTGGATCCATTTTCCTCCACTGCAGATTGTAACTTGCGTAGTATGATGAGTATTTATAAGAACTTAGACTCTAAGAAAATCCATGCTAATTATACTTTTGTAAATTATATATAAACACAAACGAATTATTTGATTTCCTTCTGTTTTTATTTGGTGTTTAAGTTTAAAGTTAAATCTATAAGATGGTGGAAACAAAAAAGAAAGAAAGAAAGGTTAGAGCATTATACCGCTTGTGAAACTCTAGGAGCTCAATCTTTGTGATCATGTGGCTTGCTTCCTCCTTCAATTGCTACATTAAGCCCAAAAAACGAAATCATAGGACGCAAAAAAGAACTAAAACCATTCTTGAATATTTGTCCAGTACAAACTGTTGAAATCATCATTTAAAAATCGTATCAAGTGTTCTACGTAGTACCTATGTGCTAACATATCTTTCAAGATTTGGTTTGGTAGGCCCAGGAAAAGTAAAAAAAAATCTCTAGCTAGGGCATCAGCCAAAAGATACCATGTACGTGATGTCTGATTGTTACCCTGCGTCCCCCCCCCCCCAAAAAAAAAAAAAAAAAAAAAAGGAAAAAAT
>CAKOAT010758487.1:40874-97247 GCA_932364175.1 Eruca vesicaria subsp. sativa | reverse complement strand
TCTCTAAGAAAATTGGAATTCATGTACATATATGTTCGTTGCTTCTATCTTTAATCTCTGATTCAATCTACTAGATCTGAAATTTAAAAATAAACCTAAAAATCTATAGCTCAATATTGATTTTTTAGTACAGATTCACCGAACACCATATCTCTCACAAGTTGTACTACAACAATTCCTTTTGGCTGTTGGTTAATAATACTCTATATATAGGTAACTATTAAACCCATGCCATATAAATTCATCATGAATCTTCTTATAATGTCTCTGTTTATTAATTATACATTAATTATTTGCATTTTTAAAAAATCAAATAATAATAGAACCAGAATAGTTCATATGCAAAACTCTAATTAACAAAATATACTAACATAAAAAATATTCACAACGTTATCTATTTCGATCTATCTTTGGTTACATCACAAGCTTTGATTGGTTTCTTCTCGAATATATTATCAAGTATTACTCCAAAATACATGCTATTTATATATATAGACAGAGAAAACATTTGCACTGAACACCTTAATCAAATGGAGAAGAGCACACATAATTAGTCTGCCTACAAAAGTGGAGCCTCAATAAGGACATAACGAAAACCAAAAAAACGATAGTACACAAACCTAACTAGGGGAAAGAAAAAGTAAAACTTATTTTCATTATCAATAAAAATATAGGTAAAAGAATTGTGCAAGTTGGTACGGATCACACTAAATAATCATCTAAATTCTACTCTGATTCCCTTTTAAAGCTAGTTCCTATGTTGTTTTATGTTCACACTTTCAAGAAAACTTTGAAACCCTAGACACACACATGAAAAGTTCAGGTAAAAAGATTTTTATCTAGATTCCTCAACAAGTGAATATTTGAATATAGAAAATATGAAACTGTATTAATAGGGGCAGAGAGAAAAGAAAGAAATCTTTAGGATTCAGACAAGGATCTAATCTCATCAAGTAACAAAATCTAGGATAGTTGCTTTAGTCAATTGCGATTCAGAAAAATTCAGACCAGGACACATGTCTAATTGACAAAATAATAGTACAAAACAGTAGAAGAAAAGTAAATTAAAGAATTGAGAAGAAATTAAAGAAGCATACTCAGAGCTAGAGAATTCGTAAAGCCTTCCTCTCTCAGAGAAGACGATGAGAGAGACTTGAGCATCGCAGAGTACGGAGAGCTCATAAGCTTTCTTCAACAAACCATTTCTTCTTTTTGAGAAAGTCACTTGTCTACTCGTCGCGTTTTCTACTTTTTTCATCTCTATCTTTCCTCTCACCATTTTTCCTCTTTTGACTTTTTGTATGTTTGGCCACAAGATCTGTTTGAGTTTCTATCTTTATGAATCAAAGGTTTGTTCAAAAAAAAAAAAAAAAAAAACCAGCCAGTGACCGGTTAACATGACCAGAGTCGTAAAAGAGAGAGAGAGAGAGATCTCAGCCAAGAGAAGGTGTATGTGTCGGCAGAAACTAAAGAAGAGGTAAGCTAGTAGTGAAGAAAATTATAAGTTTAAATCAAGAATTTATTAGGAAATGATCATTGTGAGAGATTTGTTGATAGATTCAAAGGAGAATCAAAGTTGATGAAGAGAAGAAAGAGCTGAAATTCGACAAAAATGGAAAGAGAAAAAAGTAAATGGGGATTTTTAGGAGCCCTAGAATGGTCTGTGAGGAAGGGAAAGGGCAAGTTTCTTAATGTTTTATTTATTTTCCTTTTTGGCATGGGGCACAATAAATTGATGTTATTCTTATTTTTATTTGTATTCTTGATAATAATAAATTTATGTATAAAATATATCTATATTCTGTCCATATATTCTCCTCACCACATAGCAGGATAATTGGATGCATGACACACAAAAAACTGCCAGATTTTCTTTAAATGATTCATATTTTTGCCAGCAGCAAATTAATGTTCAAATAAATCTATAATTAGATTATTAAAATATTTAATACCGTTTAATATTCATGTCTTCTAAGGAACTTACGAAATATTTTAAAACTTTATATTAGGAATATCTACTTATATAAACTAAAATGATCAACAATATTACGCGACTAAAAGAAATGGTGGAAGTAAAGAGATAATAATAATAATAATAATAGCAATTATTGTTGTGGTGCCAAAAAAAAAAAAAAAACAATTGTGGTATTTCAACTTTTGAAACATAATTGAAAAAGACGATCCTAGCAGGTTCAAAACTAAAATGATCAACAATATTCTGCGACTAAAAAGAAATGGCGGAAGTAAAGAGATAATAATAATAATAGCAATTATTGTTGTGGTGCCAAAAAAAAAAAAAAAAAAAAAAAAATGTGGTATTTCAACTTTTAAAAAATAAATAAAAAAAACAATACTAGCAGGTTCAAAATGTTACATTAGAATAATGGCCGTACGAAATCTAATCTATTAAAATATAGATTATATTAAGCATTAGGAAAGATCCATACAGCTTGTGCCTTGTGGACAGAGAAAAACAACATTATTTACCCCGTTTTGGCAAAATACTAGGAAAGAAAGACGCATATCTTAAAGTTTCCACTGATTAGTACATAAAAATTTTGAGAGAGGATGAGGAATTGTGAGCAATATTATATAAATAAATAAAAATAATTGTTTGTGTTTAAACTTTTATGTCGTGGTTACTAGAGAACAAAGCACACTAACGAGATTTACTTAATTAAGAAGTTTACTGGACTTTAAGAATTCGTACGAATACATATATATATATATATGATTCCTTACATATTTAATTGTTGCATGTGCATTCTTGCCTAGACAAAGAGCTAATCCCATCGGTTAAAAACCTTAGTTAATTATATTACTTCTGCTAGGTTTTAAAAATCAATGCCATTCTCTTTAAAGTAGACATTATTAATTTGCTTGCAGCACCTTTGGACATATGAGCACCCTTATCGTATGGAATTATTGGGTGCATAGCCCTTACGAGCTTACCAAAACACCAAACAAAGACGCTTTTCGATGCTAAATAAGCGTTTTATTTTTGTTGTTGCTTCAATTATTTGTGAGTTCCACTGACATAATATGATCTACAATTTATTGTTTTTTAATTTTTTTTAACCACAAAAACAATTAAAATACATTTTTTGAGTTTTAGGATAATGGTGCTCTAAGTCTTTTAATCCTATATTTTTTGTGTTGCAGGACCCCTAAAAATATGGATACTCGACGTGAATTCTTTTTGCTTTACTCTAAGATACTAAAATGGGTGAATTGCTTTTAAATTGGTGAGTTATTAAGAATGCACAACCCCCTATATCACAGACATCTACACTAACGAATTCAATATAAAATATATGAATTCATATATAGGAAGGTGGATATGTATGCAAATGAAACACCAAAGAAATCAACTCAGATCTTCCATAAAAACTTTATTCGTTTGACATTAACTTGTACATGATTACGTTTTATTAAATATTGAAACGAAAACGATATTCTTGACCATGGTGTGACTGTGTGGGGAATAGCATTGTGACGAGTTCCTAATGAACTGATCATATCATTTTACACCGAAAAAATAGTACATTTTGCCAAACTTTTATTATTAATCAAAGGACAGTATTAGTAAAGAGAAAGAACAGTATCGAAAGGAGGAGGAGCACGCCAAAAAGAATCAGTATCAAAATAGCCATCGACATCATCGTACAATTGTCAGTGCTTCGTCACGTGTCTTGCACTTATTGGTTTCACCTGTTCGACAACTTGTTCCTTACTGAAATCACACACTTGGAGCAATAAATAATTGTTCCTTTGTTTTCCTCGATAAGTTTTTTTTTACAACAAAGGCTTTCTATTGAATAACATAAGAACACAAAATAAGCCCAGTGGTTTGGGTCTTGCCCATGGTGTCTAATTTAGCCCATATTACATACCAAAGATCATGTTCAAACCAATTTGTCAACCAAACAAAGAATAGGAGGGAACAAGAGAACCAGAGCTGACTCATCGCTTGCATTTGCATGAGCGCATCAATGGAGGAGATAATGGACGCATGCTATCTGTAAATATTCACAATATATGCATCGAATGCATGAATATATGACTTGTTATTGTTGTTCAAAAAAAAAAAAAGACTTGTTATTGTTTATTAATATGTGAGAATATAATGGTTTTAGATAGTTAATGAAATGGAATATTTATGTGAACAAATATGCAATGTGCCACTAAAATAGGAAAATGCTCACAATTATGTAGCTGGAGAGGTAAACCATCTGTAACAATCAATCATGTATACAGATTTGTTATACTTTTAAAAACCTCACTAATCAAGATTAGGAAATGTTCCATAGCGTTTTTTTTTTTTTTTGAAAAGGCTGTTGTATTACTCATAAGAAGCAAAAGGAAAATGAGTAAGCTGAAATCTTACTCGTTACATGTATCTCAGTCTCAGTTCTTGGACATGTTGAAACAGGTTTGTAGATTGTGTTTTAAGCGGAAGCAGTGACAGGGCAACTCTCCTTTGGCAAGTGATAGAGCCAAAAAATTGCCATGAACACACACGTAAAAAGAGCAAATTTACCAGTCACGTGCCAATAGAAAGATGCCCTATTACTGCTCCTCTTATTGTTAACTTTCTCCTCCTAGCTCCATTGTGGTTTCTTCTTCTTATTTTTGTGCTATGAGGGGAAGGTTGCTTGGTTTACTCATGGTCTCATGGGCTCAGTATATATATATCTATATAATTTTTAAAAATAAAATAATGGTGGCTTTTTGACATATGAGTGATTGAGAGAATAGAAGAGATGCTTTTGATGGGTTATTCCATGGATATCCTTCTCCATTTTCCTTTTCTCGAAGTGTTGCCTTTTGATGATGATGCTTCTTCTCATGTCTTGTGCTTCATAATGAAGCCATTCAAGGTGATGAGTTTTTGACCAATGAAGGGTTTTTACTCCATATGTATACACTTTCACACACACACACACACATGTTACATGTAACATGTTCATGGTTATAATGCGGCGAGTACTAAAATGTTTTTTTTTTCCTTGAAGAAGAAAAGAATCTATGCTTTCTCTTTGTCTGAAGATAATTATGAAGAGTGATGAGAATGTGGAAATATTGGAATCAAAAACTGATGATGGCATATCCTTTTTGAAGGGGTTATTCCATGAATATCCAGCAGACTAAAACGGATCGTTTCGACAAGAATGTGATCTCTTCATTTATGCTTTTATGAAGAGCCAACGTTGTGAGTCATTTGACTGACTCGTTACAGATTCATTTATATCTTATTCTTCTTGTTTTTCAGGGTTTTTTTTTTTTTTTTGATAAATTCTTGTTTTTCAGGTTGTGTAGTGATTTGCTTGGTCTCCCGTGTAGTTGCTACTCATGTTCCTTGCGTTCTACGCATGAGACATCCTATGCTTATGGTTTTCGATTTACATACATACTATATATAAGGAAGTGATCGATATATGATTGTATCCCACATCTCATTTTTTTTAATTTTAAAGCATTTTCAATCCGAAGTAACTTAGAAATATCTCACGAACAAATAGAAAAAAACTACCCAAACATCTCATGAACAATAAGCTTTCTGACTTCAAAATCGAAAATGAATTTGGGTATTGTTTTTAATAGTAAACTGAAAATTTGAAATCCATACCAAAATTTCTCAATGGGCTCGACCCAGAATAAGCCCATATAACAATTTCTTTTATTGAATTTCTATAATCCAAAGCCTCAAATTTATCACTAATGTCATCTACACCCAAAACGTTTGTAAATGATCATACAAGTCCTTA
Organism: Eruca vesicaria subsp. sativa; assembly: GCA_932364175.1. NCBI lineage: Eukaryota > Viridiplantae > Streptophyta > Magnoliopsida > Brassicales > Brassicaceae > Eruca > Eruca vesicaria. Next base: position 91,479 of record CAKOAT010758487.1, on the reverse strand, counting down.
TAGCATGAACAAGCAAACACATAGTATACTCTGTTCTTTGCTCTGTTTCTTCCAAATCTCTGTATTTGATTTAAATTCCTTTAGTATATACATACATACTTACACAGGGAAACGTATGACTCAAACAAAACTTAAAAGAAACAAAAACGTTTTTAATATATATTAAACTCTTCTAGAGAAGTAAAAAGGTGCGATCCTGAGAACAAGACCCGGGAAGACATCATCCGGGTCATGGATATGCGGGTTCCTCTCAACTATAAACGGGTCGCCGCATTTATCGCCGATGGTGTGAAGCGTTTCTCCTTCTCCGACGACGTATATCTCTTCACAAGGCTTCTCTGAGAGCTGAGATCCTCTGACCGAATCATTAGAAGCATTGTTCTCTCTAACGGATAGCAAAAGTATTAAAGACAGCAACACGACAGCAGAACACCAAGCAGTGATGTCCGAAGAAGCTGTTCTTGAACCTCCCATGTCTTTTAGTTATATAAAACTGTTGGAATTTTCTATCAATTTTTGAGTATAAATTGTGTATTTGACATGCGCTCGAGTGGGGTTTTTTTATATTGGTGACATAGATGAGGGTACTTTTGTCTTAACAATTAAGGAGGTTTTGTGTTGTGTTGTGTTGTGTTGACTTGATCTCTTGTGGTGCAGGTCAGCCGTGGTGAGTCACTTAAAGAAATTATACATTTATGCCACTTTTTAACTAATATTCCCGTATCATGAATATGGAAATTTTAGGTTTTTCCCACACTCTGAAACAATTTTGACAATACCAAAAATAACATTTTACCATTAGTTTTTTACAAAGTAACTATTTTAATAGTAATTATTTTAATCAATGATCTTAAATTTTAATAGTAATTAAAGAAATAAATTTAAAATTCGTATTAGAAAGTGTATTTTTTGGAGCGAATTTTTTCTTTTCCAAAATTTCTGTATTTGTGAAACGTAATGAGTATTCCTCTGAGTCATATATATCATTATCATTGATTATTATGAGTTTTTCTTGTTTTTTCTTTTAGTTAGTTTGTGTCTATATCAGCCAAGACTATTTGTGGAAGATATTGAATATAGTTGTATATGTTATTGCTAGAAAATTAAATGTACCTTAACAGGTTATGATGTGTAGTATGATTAGCTAGTTGAAGGTCATGGAACGTAGCCTTCCAAAGTAGCCCGCCGTTGAATGTCACGTAAGTTATAAGTATTTTACTTCCACATAAAATGAAACCTAAAATGTTAGTCAGATGCTTTCACATAAAATCAAAAAAACGAGTTCAAGGGATGAACCAACGTTAAGATAACTGCAGGACTAACCTTAACAGAACAGTTAGTAAGATATCTCTTCAACTGCAAATTTTTTTGTGAACCTTGTGAATCAGGTCCTGCATAGATAGGTACATAGTCAGGCTAATAATTTTCATTACACCAAAAAAAAAAAGAAGACGTAGGAAGTGTGATAGAGACCTGCTTCCACACATTGCCTGAATCATTTACTTCTCCAACCGGCATAAGATGAGTAGATGAATTAAATTGTGTGACATTCGCTCCTTCCAACTGGGTTCTATCAGAAACCGGATCGTGAGAATTACACATTACCATAAAATCTACAAGTAAATTCAGCACATTTCAAAGTGGTAGTTTAATTTTTCAGTACCTCACAAGAGATGATGATGCTATAGGTGAAAAATGAAACTGAGAGGGACTAGCACCACTTATAGCTCCTTTGACAAGGAGCCATTAACCATATTTTGCTCAGATGAGCTTTCAAAACGATCACTCACAGTAGATTTTTCGCCATTAGAATTCAAATGGGAGTGAACAACCACAATGCCTAATGAATCAACATCTGAAGCTTTGATCACAGTCTTCTCATGTTCCACTGGCTGGTGAACCAAGCGAGAGACAGTAGTGGTATTTGAGTGATCTCCAAGATTAGATGTTTGTAGCAAGGATTCATCTGGTTTCTAGGAAAAGATACAGAACAAAAAGCAAAACTAGCATGAAAAAACCACAAAACTAGAGAAATGCTTGTTCTTTAAACCAAAATACACTTACATATTTAGCAAGCTCCAGAGTACTTATCTCAAGTTCAGCCTTTAAACGGCTATTCTCATCTTACCTGCTTAGACAAAAAAAAACACTGTCTTAGATTGAACCATCAGCGTGCAGTAACAAATCAGACATGTTGTCATTTTTAGGCGCTTTATAGATTATTTATTGTCTAGGTGGAGGTTTATGCCTATTTTTTTTTTTAATGTCTAGACCGAATTTTAAAAAAAATATTGTCTAACAAACTTGTTTCTTCAAGCCTCTATAAAGCGCCTAACCACGTGAACATTGCTTATTCTCTCCCCCAACGCTAATAAATCAGACATGACAATACAGAGATTTACACAGAACTATAGATATATATATAGAGAGAAAGAAAGACCAAACCTGCTGCTTGATGGTGGTTTCAGCAGCTTCAACAGCTTTGATGATCTGCAACAAGTTATCATTTTTAAAGTCTCTCTCTTGCAAGAGAGATGAATCTTCAATACCCACTTGAGAAAATCTCTCAGCAAGTATCTCCTCATGCCCATTCTCCATCACCATCCCCAAAGGAGTCTACTTTACTCTCCCCCCTGCCTCTTTCTTAATGCTCATGGGAACACGTTTAAGTAACCAATCTCACACGTATGAAACAGAGAAAAAAACAGAAGAAAAATCCCAGTAAGGAAATTTCGAAGGAAAAATGAGAGTGTTGATAAGGACGACGAGATTAGTAATCACGCGGCAACGTAAAAAGCCAAAATAAGTAAAAGTTGGATTGGGACAAGAAAGGAGGAAACTTTCCTCCTCCCCTCTTCTTCTCTCAAAGTCAATCTCTGTTTCTGTGTGTCTCTGTCAGTTTTTAATTCGGAGTGTGTTTGACCTTTGACTTTTGAAGTGTTTTGTCAAAACTTTTCTTTTTTTTAGTTACAAATCATAATAATATTCTAAGTCGGTTAAATATTAAGAGAAATTAGTAATCCATATAGTAATAACGGCTAGAATATTTTTTATAATATTATTATGAAAATTTAACTTTTTTATGTCTCTGTCTTCATGTTAATTTTCATGGATATCTTTAGTAAACAAAAAAAAAATAATCAAATCTTATTAAGAATTTTTTCTTTTTTAATATTTTACAAGGAATATTGTTTCTCCAATACAAAAAAAAGAGAAATATCCACAACACTAATGTTATTACATGTTTCTTAACTAAAAAAAAATAGTTTAGTATTTATTTTTATTTTTTTTTCAAAAAATGTTATGTCAAATAGAGAGTAAATATTTGAAAATAACTTTAAATATTTTCTACTATATAGCTATTTTATCAAATCAATAACGGTGAAGATTTTATATAGCTCTCATTAATGTTTGTAAGAATCTGTATAGCTTACATGTATCTGTGTTGGGAACTGTGTAAAGGAGAAGGTTTAGTGGTCAAATCTATGCTTATGCATGTCAATCTTATATTTATAACAGTTTTAAAACATGACATATATGAAGAACATTAGGACCACCCGGTTTATGGGCACTCGACATGTTGTCTGCCTTGTAGGCAGGTGTTGCCAAACATTCCCACCGGGTATCTACCATAGAGTCTGATGTTGCTGAGCATGAGGGCCAGACAATCGGTGCTCACGTCGTTAACGTATTGCTTGTACGGACATGCAAACTTCTTGAAGGCAGCACAACATTCGTGGCGTGGGTAAGAGGGACCTTTGCATCGGCTTAGTATGATTGTGTAGTTCATAAACTGAAAGTTCAATGGACATGTAACTTTTTTGGCCTGAAGCATGTTTCTTGATGAACATATGGTGTAAACACCATTGAAAATGAAAACTGAGAGCAGAAGAAACAAGTGAAGAGAACTAGATAGGAGTTTGATCATCTTCATGATTATCTTGTGGTGGTTGAAGAATTGTGAAGAGACCTCTGATATATAAAGACACTAGTGTGAGTGTGTGAACACTGAACACACCCACACCAAATTCTTATGGGTTAGAGATGGGCCTGCTGCTTTACCCCGGACAGAAGTTTCAGACGTGATTTGATTGACCTATGTTTCTTTTTTTGAGGTAAGGTTGGTCCATGATCAGTGAAACATTCGCTACAAGCTTTTAATTTTTTTAAAGAAATATATGTTTCCAAACAAATTTATTAGCTCCCAAAAAAGTTTTTTACACAGTAATAACCATAAACCCCCATAATTTTAGGATCAACCATGTTTGGTAGATATCAACCTCATAAAAAACTCCAGCCTATCCAATCCAGATTTGATCCCATCCCATCTAAACTTGTGAAGATGGTAAGAAAGTATATATCAAGATTTGTTTCCAAACGTGTATTACTTAGAAAATATATATAGAATAAGATCAACATCAATTCTTATTTTGGTGCAACTTTACAAATAAGAAGATAGATATACTGCTTTTTATAAGTAGTCTCTTTTCTCCACGACCGACTCTATTCACACACTTTTAACTATCAACAACACTAGTGTTATTATATGTTAGTATTTATTTGAAAATTTTCACAAAATGTTATGTCAAATAGAGACTAAATATTTAAAAATAACTATAAATATTTTTACTATATAGATATTTTATCAAATTAATAGAAATGAAACGGTGAAGATTTTATGTAGTTCTCATTAATGTTGGTAAAAACTCTATATAGCTCACATCATGTGAGTCACATGTATCTGTGTTGGGCTCTATGTAGAATAGGAGGTTTGGTGGCCAAGTCTGTGCTTGAACTCAACTTAGCATTGTACCCAAGTCCCAATCCTCTGCTTGTGGATTTGGTGGTTCCAAAGGGAGTCTAACAAAAACCTAGAGCTGATGATATTATGTTAACCAAAAGAGTTCGTAAGTGTAAAATCACTCTCTGAGTTAGCTTCTCTTGGCCACTATTCCATGATATTATGTTAACCAAAAGGGATCCTTATAGTCTTGTCCACCTTAGTTTCCTTTCTATATATTACATAAACTGCATATTCATCTCCTTAGCTTTTATGGATGGTTTAACCAGTCTCTCTCTAAAAAAACTTATCTCTTGAAAGTGTCAAAAGATTCACTGAATCAATTGAATCTTTCTCTTCCAGGGTGATTAACGAGGGAGAAGACTCTTCACCTATATAGCTAGAGCTTATGGATGAATAAGAAGACTTTAAACTATTGATGAACAAGCTTCCCCAAAAAACATCAAAAAAATAGATGAAGAAGATAACGGAAAAAATCTTTTAGATATTTTTCTTAATTGTTCTATAATTTTTTATAGCCTAACTAATTTCTTGGGAGCCAGCAAACCAGTGATACGCAACCTCAGTTATTCTACGTGGGAGTTAGATATTCATTCAATACCACCTAGTCACAAAGGATTGGTATATTTTGAATTTGGGACACTTAATACCTTTCTAAGTTCACTCTTCCATTCCACCATAACTGCACGGTCAATACTATGTTTCTTGTTTAGGCGAAATAATAATATCAACCTCATCTAACAAACTCCAGCTTATCTGTGGCACATTGTGCTGCTAATAACTACTTCGAAGATTACACAAACTAGAAAATTGCTAATAACTTCGAAATAGGGAAGATTACACAAACTAGAAAATCATAGTTAAAAGGAAACACATCTGTGGCACTATGTGCTATAATAACTTCAGTTTTCCTGAAGTAAAAAACTATATAATATTTATTATAAACGCTAGAGTTAGTGGGGTGTTATCAACCGACGAATCTTCAGCCAAGGAAGATGACCAGACCTCCGACCGGAGCAACGATCTCGGCACCATAATGGGCATAGACAGGGGGACGATCTGCAAAGTAAACCATACGCCCACACCCAATCACAATTCTACCCTCTTGGTAGAACTCAACAAAGCGAAGTATGTGAATGAGAAGTGGGATGCCATCTCTGAGTGTCACAAGATGTGGAAGGTGAACATAGATCTTCCTGGCATTTGTACGGATGACGGGACCGCCATTGCGTAAAGTGATGACGAAACCTAAAACCTTTGGGGGCATCTCATCTTAAAAAAAAAACAAACCAAAAGAAGAATCAACAGACAATCAAAAGAATAAAGTATAATAGAATGGATTGGTGTTCTCATGACTCACATACAGAGTATATACTTTAACTTTCCCAAATTCTAATATAAATTAACATATAACATATAAATTTGAATATTGTAAACCAAAATATATAAATTTAACATAAAAATTGGTTTGGCTTGAATATTTTGATGAATAATCAATATACTTTTTAATTATTTTTGGTGTTTGAGTATTATTTAGCTACTTAAGATGTTTATTTTTATTATTTGTATATATTTTTAAATATTTAGGCAATTTCACAATATCTTATAAATTTTGCATATACTTTGGATATTAAATCTAAAACTAATTAATATAATCAAAAATAAAAATCTAATTCAAATATATTTGGATATCCATAATATTTTGGTTCAGTTGTGGTTTCAAAATATCAAAAATTTAATCATGTTCGAATATTTGACCGATCGAGTTCAATACTATCTTTTCAGATTAGACATAGGTGCGGTGAGGGTACTTTTATCTTTACCGTTAAGGAGGTTCTGTATTGTGTCCTTATAGATAATTTTTTTGTTAGAAAATTAATATGATTTTCAACTTTTAATACAAACTTTTAATACTATTTAACAGGTGGAGAGGATGGTTTGGAATATTATTTCGAAGGTGGTAAAATCTTAAAAACTTATGTGCATTAAGATTAATATATAAACAATAATAAGACTTTCAAGCGATCATTTGATGAAAGAAAAAGAAATCACATATACGCAAAGAACCGAAACCCAGCCTCCATCTACAACTCCACACCATCTTTTCTACTTGTAAAATACCCTTTCCATATTCTACCATATAATACCTCTAACCCCTTTTGCTTACTTTATAATATATATTTATATTATTAGATTATAAGATGATGGAAGATGCTAATAACCTAAGTGCCCAACAAAATACTTCAAAAATTGCATTTTTAATATCATTACTTAACCCACTCCCTCTCCAACCATAATCCCTTTTCTACTCTCCAGTCTCCACCTTCAAACTATTCTTGAATTATGCTCCTACCTCTCTTCCCCTGCGTTACAAAAACACCATATATCATTTGTATGGTAATGAATAAACTTGGTTCTATGTTGCCTTGTCTCACTACTGATCTGTCCTGCTATTTACTCAGAATGTTATACATACCTCGGCTTGTAGCAAAAGGGTGTGGATTTTTTTGTTTAAGAGTGTCCAGCGCTGGACAGTGAAGGATTTGATGCAGACTTGGCGTCCTTTGCATCTGATCCTTCCCCAACAACTGCTTCTTCTTCGCTCCTACAGCTTAGAGTTCCCGGGTTCATCTTCCTTACTTCCTCTTTTGTGTATATCGAGATTTTACGAACCATGCCGCAAAACTCCCTGTGAATAAATTATTGTGTCAGCACATATATATATATACATTGACGTATTGAAGATGGAAAAGAAGTAAAATCTTACTGCCAAGGATCGTCTCCAACAAGCATCATATCGTTCTCATCATCTGTGTAAACTATCAGCCAATCCTTCTTAGGAGCCATCAACTCTCCGTTGAACTCGAACATCTTATCTAATTCAGCTACTAACTCCTCGTAGTTCTGGAACTTTGAGAGATCCACTGACCTGCCAAGCGCAATGCCCTGCTTCAGAACCTTTACAAAAATAAAACCAATGTGTAGTGTTGTTAGTCAAGAATTGCTTCAAGGGTTCTTACAAAGTGCATACATAAACAATAGCAAATGCTCACCTTTGTGCAACTCCTACTTGAGTTTGTTTTAGTATGAACGTCCTTCGGATGGGGATGATTAGCTTGAAATGGTCGTCCCTCCTCACGATGATCAGGTGTCGATTTTGACCCTTTTGACTGATCAGAAAGATCCTGAACCTTTGGAGATGCTATCTGCGCAAGCCCCGCAGCATCATTCAAGCTGTTTCTCGGAGACATTGTTGAAACTGTCCCATTCACATTGTTGACAAGAGGAATCCCAAAAAGCCTGCAGTTTCCATCTCTTGACTTTGCTGTCTCCTCCACCATCGCTGGAAGTTTCGTTACATGCTCCCTAGCTTGAGCTTGCGCCTGAGCATGAACCGCCTCCTCATAATAATTCAACGCACGTGGACGTATTGGCCAATTACCACCAGCGTTCTCAGTCGTCAGAGAATGAAGCATTGGATATTCGCCATATTGGGCATTGCCTCGCACTAGGAAAGAGGAATCAGATGCTGCAGGGACCTTAGGAGATTCAGGTAACCTCAGGGAAAGACCAGAGTGCATCATCTGCCACTGGTTAGCAAAATAATCAAACTTGCCATCGCGATCACCAAGGAAGTTCTTTGAGGCCACAGAAGGTAATGATGAATGGTCATAGAAAGGTATTTGATGACCGTGCGAGGGATCTATGTTCACCCCAAAGCCAGAAAGCAAATCCGTGTAATTAGGTTCATGCCTGCCTGAGGACAACAAGTTCTCATATCTTCTGGAAGCCGAAACCACATCAACCTTGTCATCATCCGCTGAGGATTGCCACACAACAGAACTCTCAGGAGCTTCGCACTCTACACTCTCAGAATGTTTCGTTCTCAAGGTCGGGTATTCTTGACCTTGCAAGCCCCTTGAAAACCCACTTGCTGGTAAAGGGTCCTTGTTTGCCTTAGATGAGCCTGAAAAGGTGGACAATGTATTAGTCTCCCATTTCCGATAAGACTAATATACTCAGACGCACTGCAGTGTAGACTTTACCTTCTCTCAAGAGCATGGAAGAGTCAGGAGATGAAGGAGCTATGTTGGATCTGGGCCTCTTAGGCCTGGCAATGGGAACAGGACTCAAAGCAGGAGGAGCAAGTGCTGGCTCTATCTTCCACGGAGATACCCTATCAGGGCGAGGAATACTAGAAGTCTCATCCCATCTTACCTGCAAGAAATTTAAGCATTTAGCCTTATTCACTATAAGAATAGTGTCCTGATCTTGCCTACAATACTGGTCATTCATCTACCTTGAGGGATCTCCACTTTGATTTTGCCCACCTAGTGGGGTCAGAGTCTTCAATCCCAACTATTGTGCCAGTAAACCTAATACAAATCAATACAATCTGTGAGGTTCGCCTTCAACAGGAAATCATATGGAGATACTCGAAAAAAAGTGATACATTGGACTAAAGGAACTGTTCGCTGGTCTATTATAAAAGCAGGAGACCTTTTTTACCTCTGTTCAGGAGCCTCTTCGCCTTCAAATCTCATTTTAAATCTCATGCCTATGGAGTAGTTATTCTTCAGAGACTCCATATACTGATCAAACGGAACAATAAACTCAGATGGGCTTGTCCTGTTGCGAACAAAACCACAATGCATGAACATTTAGTAAGTAACTCGCACACATCGGCCACAAACAAAAGAGCAAAGGAAATAAAGCTGTCATGTTAGCTAAAAACCAAAACAAACCTTGGCTTATAATAGACTGAAAACATGGTCCCTGTTGAAATGGCATGCCGTGCGGTGGCCAATACTCCAAGATGCATGCTGTGGCTTGATATAACAGAGGATGGCACATTCCCTTGTTGTCGCATTCCACGCCTTACACCCACACGTAACTCTCCATTCTCACCTCTACAGAAGAATTAGATAATTCACATTTAATGAAGCAAACAGATTCAATTATCGTCACGAACATAGAAAATCCACAAACCTCAGAAAGATAAATGCATCCCCTGCAACCAGCCTCTTGGAGCTAACAAACACACTCCACCCACTCTGAAGCAAATGCCTCCGTGGTTGACCTGAATACAAACATCAACCATCAAAAAACGTTTATGACACACAAAAAAAAAATCAAGAAACAGAAATTAAACATGATACACAATACGTTTCCTATTACCTCTGAAAATGTGTTTGAAACGCCACTCGTTTGCATGCAAATCTTTCGCAACCAACTCTTGTGTAGGAGGTTGACGTGACATATCCTGATCAAAGAAAACACAATGGTAAACTAAATACCGAAAATTCAGTATAAATAAGTTACAACAGATACAAGAAGCAACTCAAAACACCAACCAGGTGAGGGAGACACTCATCCGCGTGCCGCCTAAGCACAGAGAACCCACCATGTGTACTCGTATCCGACGCAGTCAAAGTTTTACAAAACGAATGCACCTGAAACCTCGGTGGTGGAGGAAGAGGCGCCTCTTTCTCAATAGCATTCTCATCTTGCTGTAACAAAAAATAATCAGTTTCTTGAACATCATCAACCTATACACACCACTCAAAACCAATAAATTAAATCACACACAAAAAAACTCACAATAGCCTCAGGAAGTAGAGTGATCTGCGCATAAACTTCGTCACTGTCTACCTCTGCCTGTAAAATCATACACAAATCCACAATTCAAAACTCGAAAACCACTTTTTTTTTAATTGAAAATGAGAGAAGCATACCTTTAAATCAACGTTAATGACTCGACAAAGGATCTTAGGTGGAAGATCATAGAGAGGCATCTGCTTCTCCGCTGCCTGATTAGTCGACGCCTCCACCTAATTAATTCATCAATAAAACAAAACGACAAAAATTATTAAAATTAAAAAAAAAAATTACAATTAAAAGAGAGAGACGGTCTCTAAAATAAGAACCTGCTCGATGTGTCCTTGAGGGAAGTAGAAGACACGATCATCTCGTCGAGGAACCGTCACGAGAGGACCTGCACAAGCGTGCCAAAGCTCTCTGTACAGAGCAGCTTCCGCGTCCACTAACAAGATTTCAAAAAAAAAAAAGTCAGTTATAACAAAAACACGATAAGCTAACAGAAAAGTCAGAAACGGTGACTCACCAACACTGGAATGACCATTTTGCCCCTCGCCGGCTAAGTTGTCACCGTTTAAGTTATCTCCTCCACGGTTTCCTCTCATAGACACCTCCATAACCTCAGATCTGTTTCATCTACTGATGAAGAAGTCGAAATCAACAATAAAATCTCTATCTCTGTAACAAACACACAATCACCACTTGTTAGTCCTCTTTACATTACACCTAATAACACAGCTAATAAAGAGATATATAAAACCCTAGAAAAAAATCAAAACCAAAATTTCACCTCGATTTAGAGATATACAATAGCTTCCCTTTCACTCGTCTTCGTCTTACTCTAGTCTCTTATCGGAGCTTTTTACTCTTCTCTTCTACTTTCTCTCTCTAGTTTTTTCTCTCTCTTTTCTTTTTTTTTTTGTTTGTTTCGTTGTGTTTTCTTATCTTTTGAGTTTCTGGGTGTGAGGCGACCAAAGGCTTAAGTTAAACAGAGTGTTTTTTTTTAACCGCGGTGTAATTCTAACCACACGCAAAAACCGGCATTCACCGGTTACGTTACTTTCTGGCGTACCGGCTATACCCGGTTGTAACCATTTCCGGGGGACCAGGGTCCGCGACATCACAAAGAGATAGACAAGTCACGATATTATTATTGTCTTTCCCTCCTTTTTTTTATTAATTTCACATTACTTTATAAATAAAAATTTTTGAGCAATACTTCTTATAAATTTTGAGCAATACTTTTTATAAAATTGGTTACATGAAGATTTTATTGCTGATTTTTTTTTGTCGACTTATTGCTGATATAAACATATATATATTTTATAAGTATTTATTGGCGATTTTACTTATACCAGACAAATTGTATTTGCATTGCAACACACTCGAGCTAAACTACCATATGAAAATTTATTGTTAGATAATCAAAAATATTATACTCCTTCTGTAAAATATAAGATATTTAATTCTATATACAAAATCAAATATTTTTTAATTTATGTGTAAAAATCTAAAACGATAATTAAATTAAAACAGAGAAAATATATTTTTTTTTGAAAAAACCTTATAGAACTTTTTTATATTACTCTATTAATAATATTTTAAATCCAAATTGTATTCCAGAATTTAAAATCTAATATTTGTTTATAAAAACAGTTTTTTCTAAGAAAATTGTAAAAAAAAATACTTATTTACTTACTAATTACTTTAGTAGGGTAAGTAATGCGTGAATTATTACCATAAGTAACTTTGAGAACACGTAGTTGAAAAATTAACCATCTTTTTGACCCCAAAGAAAAACTCAAAAGTTTTAGAAAAAACAAAACCATTAAACCTTTTTGTAGCACAAAACCATAAAACCATTAAACCATCGGTTGAAACTTGGGGAGAAAAAATAAAAGTGGAAATTAATGTCTAAATTGGTAGTAATCTAGATTAGCAAGAAATAAAAGGCCGCTTTAATTTGTTAGAAGGACTAACGGCGTCAACACGTCTTCAGCACACGTTGTGATTTTATTGGTCTTTGAAAAGATAACAGTGTTTGTATAGCGTCAAGGGGAAAGGTGTTGTGTTTTTATAGGGAAGTGGCTTTGTCGTGCTGTGAACAGGCAGGTCTGGGTGGACGTAAAAGAGAAGTTAATAGCTACGTGGCGCCATATAAATCTGCGCATTTTAGTATTCTTTATATATTTTGGTGTCATTTTCCTCGCTCTTCTGGCTATCATACGCTTTAGGTGTTTTCGTGTAGTGAATCTCTCGTAATTAATTTACCCTGTTTTTCTTTTAATGGAAAACAAAGACGTTTCGTTATTGTGTTTTTTCTTAATTAGGTTAAAAGTTAGATAACACAAAGATAAAATGAGTTGTCGAATATTATGTGGAACAATAATTAAACGTTAGAGTTTGACGTTCGGTTGTTGCGTTACAAGTTCATTGAAAGTTTGTTAGAACACAAACCACGTTTACTAGAATTCATTAACCAAATATGAAACGCCAGATGACAAAAATAAATTGTAACGGCCCATTCGCCATGCATAGAGTTACTGACATGTAGCCATGCCATATATATATATATATTTCACGGTTTCACCTTGTTAAGTATGTATACTAGTGATGATATTCCCAAAAAAAAAACTAGTGATGATGATATTATCTTTCTAGATTCGACAATCCGATCTACTAACTTTAGTCATGTGAACGTTATATATGCCCTCAGTTTTTGTATTTAGGGGCTCCTATATTATTGCATGCTCCAGAAACTGTAAGGAGACTGACATTTAACCTCACTTGAATATTCTTGCATTCAGCGTCTAAATGCCACATATATAGTTTTAAAAATCTTTCATCACTTCAAAAAAACTTAACAAAAAGCATCAGATTGAGATTGTTTTTTTTTTTTGATAAAATCAGATTGCGATTGTTTTTAGTGCAATGTACTACAAGATAGATACATATATTACGTTGTCTTTTGTTATTTGTTAGGATTGGCGATCGACGCAAATATTAAGTTAAAACTATTTTTCTTTTTTTCCTTAGCATTACGTAGGGAATAGAAATTGTCCGAAATTATCAATATATATATAACTATGGAAAAATATATATAATAGTCCTGGATAGATACAGGAACTAAAACAGTGTTTCTTCGAACATGTGTTACAGACAGTGTGTGGAGAAGACGATATAATAAGCAGACACGGACGAAATTTTGGGAGGAGAAAAATCACGGGTTGGTCTGGCACTTGCTGGATGTGTGGTCTGAACGCAGCAATAGTAGAAATCTTTGCCCAATAAAAGAAAAATCCTTTTCTTTTCTTTAATTATGTAGAATACGTTTAAAACCCTAATTAAGTATGGAGTTCAAACGTACATCACCATTTTTATACCATTAACGAAGGTATAAAAGACAATAACCTCTTCCAGGTAAAATAAATTAACCACATATTTAAACTTCAAGTATCTGTTTTCCTAACATTTTATTTTTGACTAAAACTCTTTTCCTAACATTAAATATGTATTTTATATAAAATGTTGGACCACTATTCGGATATATACATAGTGATAGACCTATAACTGAAACTACTAGTGCAATATTAAATACAGAGGTTGGCAAAATAAAATGGTGCATTATCAAAACTGGTTTAAAAGATAAGTGAATAATACGCAAACTCAAAGTAAAAAAGTATAAATAATATTTAATTTCTTTGTAATTGATATTACCGGATATAGCAACTATCGAGAAGTGTGTAATAGTAGTAGTACATGCTCACACATACACGTGAATGTTTCCTTTATTCTCAATTTCTGACTAAAGTAAATCTATAGCCATCTACTTTTTTTTTCCTCCTATATTCTTCATGATCGATTGGTCCATGGTGCAAGTTGGAGAAATAGAGTTGTGAAACACGAGCAAAATGTGCTATATTTCGTTAGAGATATATTGTTTGGAATTTAACAATTCACCCAAATAAAATTTACCACAAAAAGTGTTTAGTATCCATAATGATGTCAAACTGTATTCCTCAGTTATCGAAATTATACGGCATAATTTGAGTCTTTTTCCTATGCAGTAGACAGAATAATATCAAAGTTCCACGATGAGATAAAAGCATAATAACAAAGTCTAAAAGAAAAACCATGTCACTTTCTACTGTAGAAACCCATTGCAACAAAAAATATTTAATTCATTTTTTATTTATTTTTGCTGGTGGAAAGAGGATTCCTTCCTTAACACTGTTAATCCGTCATTACCAACCATGACAAGATGTTATCGGGTTAACCTTTAGTCCTTTACAGATGATTAGTTTTAAAATAAACAGAGTGGTTGTTGAATTGCATAGTAAAGGGGGAGGAGAGTATACAGTATATTAATAAGTAGCACAAAAAAAGAGAGTATATATTATTAACAGAAGATAATTTAATTAATTGGACTGTGTTTTGTTGAACCTAGTTGATTATTTTTTTAAATGATGTGAAGTGGTCACACATGGGACCTATACGTGTTGCCAGATTAAGGAGCACTAATTCAATAATGGGTCACTCTCTCATGCTTCCTTTCTCCTAATCTCTCCCCTCTTTGAACCCTAACCTACGACCAACACTAACTTTCTCTGCTTATTTTAAAATATTAATATAATTAATTAATCTATCAAACTATTTCTATTATTTTTCATAAACAGTCTTGAATACTGGAGCGTATTATAATCTTGACTCAAGGACATATAAAAATCATTTCAGCTCGTAAGTGTGGTATGATTTAACTAAACTTTAATCAGGAAACACTCAATTCAATCTGTGAAATGAAAAATATGATCTTCAGTCTTAATAAATGGAAAAAAAATTTAGCTGGAAATATTTATACCGTAGTTAACTTGATTGGTAATGATTAGTTAGGTTACATAGTAAAATAATTTTACTTCAAAATATTTAGTCATCCAGTCACACCCTTAATGTTTCTTTTACATTATTACCTTCTTCAACTAATTATAATTATTGAGTTATAATTTTCCTTAGCGACTTCCTATCTTTATCGAACACAAAGTGAGAATCATATCTTAAAGCTGGAAGAAAAAAACGTAACACTAACTTTATAACGGTCCAGCCAAATAAAGTACCCTACCTACCTGCATCTTTAATCACATGTATTATCTTTTGCAACAAACTGCAATTAGTTTAGTTGTTCTGAGAAAATGATTCCCTGGTTTTAGGCAATGTAAGCATACACTGTTTTGTTAAATTATTTCAAACTTGCAAATGACCGCGTACATTTTTATCAGATCATAAAACATGATACCAATACCATTATTTATAATTTTTCCGAAATACAGTAACGAATGACTCAGCCATTTCCACATAAGGGCAGACAAAACCCATAAATTTAGCCGACCATGTACGTCAACTGGACTTAAAATTATAGGATAACAAAAATAAAGATTATATTCAATGTTAATCTTAAATTAATCAGATAGCTCCACCATCGAAGCTAACTTCCACTAACAAGTCAATTAGAAATAATATACTTGGTTATCTCTAAGTGTTGTCATCTATCAGAATTTGAATTTAATATACCAATCACACGTAGTTGATCGGGTCAGATTATAAAAAAAAAATACAGCAAAATAATTTTCTTGATTATCTGTAACAATCTTAAATACGGACTCTTCTCCACCGACAGTTATTCAATGTTGTCGGCCTGTGTTATTTAAATAGTCGCCATAAACTTGAGCTAGAGGGTTGATTGGAAATAGATGTATTTTTATATTTTTTGCTGTATAATTAAAATTGTAATTTTTTTTTAATTGTGGTTGTGAATAATTTTACTCTAAAATTTTGGCTGTATGATTAAAACTGTACATACAAATTTTATAAAGAAAAAAAATAAGTGATCTAGGTTTATTGTTTTCTAGAGACAAAAATAAAGAAAAAAGAAATAAAAATCTGTAGCCTTAAAAATTCTTTACAAAACATGATTGATAAATATTTTTACCTGTACAAGTAATCATACAAAGACTATACAACACTTTTAAAGCATTTGCCAATTAACTCCAAAGATACAATTAAAATACAATTATACTCCAAACTAGACTAACTATGATTTTTTTTTGATAAAAGACTAACTATGATTACTTGTCCACGTTATCATATTTAGATTGCAAGTTTCATCAATGGCGTATCGCTTTGTCCATGATTAGTTAACATTATATATACCATTTTAATGATTGAAGACATTGTTTATGATGTCATTTGATCCAAATCTGTGTGAAACAATACGTTAATGATCCTTATCATATTTAACCCTGAATTACAATTTTATACTATTTTATTAATCTTGGAATAGCTAGACTATGTTATGAGTTTATACATTTTATTTCAAGAATCATAATTAGAACTCGATCTGAAATTTCAGAACTATTATAAAACTACTAAAGATTTTCATAATTTTATATAATGAGGAAGACTATAAATACAATCTTTAAATATTTCAGAGGCTAGTTAAAATCAATATTTTATTAAATTATGCCCACATCAGATACTAATCATAATTATCTCTAATTATAATACCACCCAGAGAATATGTAGATGTCTTTCATGTTGTGAAATTAACTAGAACACACGTTTTATAATTCAAAACAAATGATTTTGTTATACTATTAGTTTACCTATTCTAACATTTATTCCGGCTCATGTCAAAACATAATAAGAAATAACCTTGGTCAAACCATGCATTTCACACACTATGTATTTGGGTAAACACATTCATGCACCATTTGAAACTTCACACTCTAGTGGGGATCTTCATCATAACCTCTCCATATGAATTTCTTGTGACCTACACGAGTATATTATTTAATTCAATGTCTCTTCCATACATAATAACATACCACTTCGCCTAAAATAATATCTTAATTTTTTTTCTTTTTTGAAAAATCGTAAATCACGTGGAATGAATCCCCCAGGACATGCAAACGAACCTTATCAATAATCTTTTCTTTTTTGGACAACCTTATCAATAATCTAGAATTCTAAATCACCTGATAGACATTTAGGCGTTTAAATGGCTGGGCTAAAAAAAGCCCAAAAGCCCAAATAATAATAGGCCTATATATTCATGCAACTTAAATCTATATCACTACTAAAAGGGCAATACCAGCAAAGGGGAGAGTGTCCACGTAGATAAAAATAATCGGCCAATAAAAACATTCTATTTTGCCACGTCACCGACCGATTTGTCGTTTCCATTTCTCTAATAGATTGTTCTTTCGTGTGTCGGAGATGAATTGAAGAAACCAAATGGCAAGGAGGCAAGGAGGTTCTCCACTCCGACTCCTCTGTCAAAAGCTGTCTCCGAGGATTCTATGTCAAAGAAACCAAACAGCAAGGCCGTTGTCTCTTCCCCTAAAGCTGATGAAGTGGTGTTTTTCAGAGATGTCGAATTTGGACCACAAGAAGGCGAGTTGAAGGATATAGAGACAAAACTAACAGAGAGACGGGTCGTCCTCTAACCCCACTGTCACCGCCAAGCACGATCCAGAACCACCGGATCTGATAACGGAGACAACCTCAACTGAACTCCACCCTTTCTGGTGAAGAGGGTACAGAGATGAACAAGGAGATGGAGATGATAAGTAGCGGAAAAGAGAGGTGCTTTTTTTTTTCTTTTTCTTAACCTAGAGAGAAGCGAGAGGTTTATTTTGAGACACAGATTTGAACTGTGTTTATAGATACGTGGATTTATTAGTTGCAGATTGGGAAAGTTCTGAAGAAGTTGTTTGAAGATGGCGTAGTGAAGCGTGAGAAGCTCTTTATCACATCAAAGATATGGAATTTTGTTCATAATACCATATGATATGGAGGTCGAAGCTTATGTCTTGGCTAAGGAAGATGGGACTTTTGCTGGAACTGCTATTGCCCAGATGATTTTTGAACAAGTTGATCCCTCTCTGAAGGTTTAGATTTCAAATCCTTGAAAGGGGATTGTTTGTATCTTTGTTTTGGTTTTGGTTAAGTGATGTTTAGTGATATGTTGAATCTCTCAGGGTTGAATGGACGCGCAAGAATGGAGATTNTCTTGGCTAAGGAAGATGGGACTTTTGCTGGAACTGCTATTGCCCAGATGATTTTTGAACAAGTTGATCCCTCTCTGAAGGTTTAGATTTCAAATCCTTGAAAGGGGATTGTTTGTATCTTTGTTTTGGTTTTGGTTAAGTGATGTTTAGTGATATGTTGAATCTCTCAGGGTTGAATGGACGCGCAAGAATGGAGATTATGGTCACAAAAGTTTAAAGTTTGGGAAAGTATCAGGGAATGCTCATAAGACTTTATGCAGAGGATTAGCGTTACCAAGGTTTTTGCATACACCACTATAGTTTCTCAAGTGATTGTTGTGGTTACATTCACATAAAATAGTTTACTGGATTAGTAAGGGGATTCTACGGTTCTATAGCGCAGTTTAGTATATAGTGAACCAAGTTCATCTAATTGGTTTTATATTCTGTTTGGTTCCTTAAGAGGTTTGTGATTCTTTTTGTTTTGTTTCAAGCTGTGGTGGCAAGTTGAGCTGATGACTTTTTTTTGTGTAGTTGTTGGCAGATGCTGCGTAACCTAAACATATACTGGTGACAAGAAAAATAGCTCCTGGTTTGAGATTAGTAGAAAAATGGGTGGTACGTACTACACTTCTTCCTCGCACCTCCACTTGAATAGACACATTTGTTAATCTCTTTTATAAGATTATGAGGTTAAAATCTTGCTGAGACACCATAAGTTTTTCTTTCTTATCTTAGGTGCTGACGGGTGGAGGGAAGAATCATAAGATGGGATTATTTGACAAGGTGATGATAAAAGATAANTAGAAAAATGGGTGGTACGTACTACACTTCTTCCTCGCACCTCCACTTGAATAGACACATTTGTTAATCTCTTTTATAAGATTATGAGGTTAAAATCTTGCTGAGACACCATAAGTTTTTCTTTCTTATCTTAGGTGCTGACGGGTGGAGGGAAGAATCATAAGATGGGATTATTTGACAAGGTGATGATAAAAGATAACCACATCTAGTTGCAGGAGGTATCGTAGACCAAAAAGATCTCGAAATGGACTTGGTGAGGTGAATCTTACAACCATTCAAATACTTAGCAGCTGAAAATCAGATGAGTTGTAATCACTGTATATATATATATATATATATCTTCTTGAAGGGGGAGACACAGATGCTGGAGGAAGTGAAGGATGTGTGTGTTAGTGGATCCAAGTCTCGGGTGACAAGAATAATGCTGGACAATATGATTGTACCATTAGAGAATATTGGCAGTTTGGATTTTGTGTTAATCAACGGTTTACTTAAAGCCAGAGCTGGTCCCAATTAGAAACGGGATTTGCAAGTTTGTGCCAGCCTGCAAATTTGACCACTCCATGAGCTCTTCTTCTTCACTAAGTTACACCATGTCTGCTTCTCCACTCAGTTACATGTGCGTCATGCCTTACCCTCTCAGGTCATCATTGCTCCGCACATTAGCTCCATTATCCTCGAATGACCAGAACACAGAGATTCACTCTTCGAGCTCCACATAACCCAAAACACAAGTAGTTATGGCTCAGAAAATGTGGCTGCTGTAGGTTAAGATATCAAGTTAAAGAGACAAAGCCCAACCTCTTCTCAGATTCTTATTTCTCTTTTTCTTTCTTTATCAAACTACCATGAACTCCAAAAAATGGAGTTGATAATTCAGGTACAATTTAAAATAATAATTTAGCACCAAACGTCCACGTTGTGTTTTCGTACTTCGTTGTATTTAAAATATTGATGTTCCAACTTCTTTTTTCTTAACACAAACAACAACGTTCTAACTAAAAGTTACAAAACCAAGTGGTGGTAATTTTTAAGGCTTGGCGTGATGGTCCGGTCTGAGCGAACTGATAGGTTTTATTTTTATTTTTATTTTTAAAAAGCTAAAAGAGTTATACGCATGGTGTCGGTTAGAACTGGGAAAAAAATCAGAATCTGAAAAACCGAACCGAACCCAATCCGAAAAAGTAGTACCAAACTCCAACCGAAATTTATTAAATATCTGAACGGATTCAAAATTTTGATATCTAAAAAACCGAAATCGAACCCAATCCGAACCAAAATATTTGGGATACCTGAATGTATCCGAAATAGATTTATATAGCTAAATATATTAATTATTTTTAGATTTAATGTATAATAAAAACATCCAAAATATATAAGATACTTTTAAAATTGTGTAAATACTTAAAAATATATACAGATAGTCAAAATAAATGTTCAAAATAGACAAAGTATACTCAAAACAACAAAAATATTTGAAATATCTATTGATTTTCTATCCAAATATTGAAACCAAACCAATTTATATATTAATTTGAGTATTTTGTCATGTGTTATTCAAATTTATATGTAATATATTATTTTGTTTATAGTTTTTTTAAATTTTGGATATGTGTACTCTATCAAATAATTTATATTTGTTAAACTTTCCAATATCTATTACATATTTAAATATAAATAATATTTTAAAATAAATTAAGAATTTATGAAAATAAATCCGGGCGTAGCCCGGAAAAGATTCTAGTCAAAAATAAAAACTGAACAAAAATACATTAAAAATTAGTCACTCCAAATTTTTATTTCTTATGGTTAAATTAATACGTTGAATTGTAAACTTAAAAATATTTGTAGATCTAAATTGAAATAAGACTATATATAATACAACATAAAAATCCCTAAATTTTTTCATTGTTGTATATGCGTTTACATAATTTAGCTACCTAAAATTTATGTAATTTTGTAATTTGGTTACATTTTAAGATAATAAATAATTTCCAGTTGTTAAATAACCAAAAAAAAAAAAAAGGAACGCTCATGCAATCCAATATTGAGCGGCACCAAGGGAATTCTATCGAACACATTGTGTGCATGATGCAAAGAAGAAAGCGTATAGTGCAAATCTCACTCTTCCTAATCAACAACAAATCCAACTTCTCATCTTCTTCTTCCATCAAATCCCTAACCACTCTCGACGATGATCCTCTCTACGCCGATGTACCTAAGCCTCGGAAGGACAAATCCGAGAGGAAGCCTTATCCGACTCCGATGAAGGAGCTGATTAAGCGCGCCAAGGAGGAGAAAGAGCTCAGAAAATCACAGCCATGTCGAGTTTTGGAAGATCCGCCGGATAACGGTTTACTCGTACCGGAACTCGTCCACGTGGCTCACGGAGTTCATAGATGCCGCGCTTCGTTGCTCAATGGACTCTCTGGAATCATAAATCATCATGTCTCTGTTCATCGCTGCAGGTTAATCTCAGTTTCTCTGGAATCATATAATTTGAATAAAATTTGATATCAGTATTCTTTGTTATTGAGGTGAAACAACTGAGTAAGCTCAAGAGTGTGTAGAGTAATCCATTTGATAGTGTGGAGGAGAGTAGGTTAGATAAGTCTCTGTTTCACGCAGAGTGTTTTCTGTTAGAGTTCTCGATGAGTATTGTTGTTTCGTGATTGACATGAGATCATGAAAGGAGCTTTTAGTTTATTATCTATATGTATAGTATTGTTAGCTGATAGGTAGTGTGCTGGATTTAGTAGACATGTCTATTAATCCGGAGGAATGGCCAACATTCGCAACAGAGATTGAGAGGTTCCAGAAACTACAAGAGGATTTTGAGGATATGAGGCTGTTTCATATTCCTCGAAGTAGGAATAGTAGAGCGGACGGACTAGCGAAAGAGAAGAGAAGAAGGGGATCTACTTTTTCCCATATAGATCAGACCAGGCCAGACGGAGATGCTCTTAGAAGGATCGATTTGTCTGTTCACCACTTGATCTAGATATTATGGACTGACGACAAAAAAAAAAAAAGTAGTGTGCTGGAGAATAGGCAGAGAAGTGTCTGAAATGATTTTTTTTTTTTTTTCTTTTAAGAGAGGCGTTGTGAATATTGTTGAGGTTTGTGTGAAGAAGTGATGAGTTTCTTTGATTCATGAGATGAGTATGGAGCTTTTAGGTTATGTATCTATATGAAATTGTAATGTCTTGTTCTTGTGTAAGTGATTGGTAAGTGCTGTGACTTTTATTTTTTTGGCTTTAGAATAGTAGCTGTAGTTGTAGATTTCTATTGATAATTTTCACAGCACTAAATATAAAGCTCTAGAAGAACTGATTTCTAAAGCCATTTTGTTTCCTATTTTAATTTTGGGGCTGTAGCTTTAAATAATTTTTTAAAGCATGATTGTTAAACTAAAGTGGCTGTAGAAAGAAAAGGAGATGCAGAAAGCACTCACAGCGCTTACCATTCATCTTGTATGAGTGTGATATATGGTATTCTTGTCCTTTAGCTGAAACAACTGAGTTAGCTGATAGGTAGTGAGATAGTGTATTAGAGAACTAGGCAGGGAAAGTCTCTGTTTCGATCAGAGTGTTTTTTTTTTTTGCTTATGTTAGAGGTATCGATGAGTATAGATAAGAGAGACAGAGTTATAAGAGAAGCATGCTGAATATTGTTGAGGTTTGTGCGAGTTCGTTAAAGGAGTTTGTAATGTCTAGTTCTTTGTATTGGTCTGATATGGCATTCTTGTTATTGAGCTGAAACAACTGAGTTAGCCTCAATAAATTGTTGCATTTGCATGTTTTTTTATGTTATAATAATGTGTTTTTTTTTTCTTCAAATTAAATCACAAACTGTAGTGTTTAATCAAGTTTCTATTCTTAAATTGTGTTTACTACTTGAAAAAAAGGAATTTAGTCGGTTCTATCTGGTTTTGGATCTTAAAACGCCACTGAGTTGATTGTGTTCTTTTGTTTTCAGATTCTGCTCTGAGGTTCACATTGGCAAGGAAGGTCATGGAATAAGGACTTGCACAGGTCCCGGGAGCGGTTCACGAAGCGCCACTCATGTATGGAAAAGAGGAAGAGCAAGCGACGTCGTCTTGTTCCCAAAATGTTTCCACCTCTATGACCGTGCTCTCAAACCAAGAATCATCCACGACGAGAGGTTCACCGTCCCTAAAATCTCTGCGGTTCTTGAGTTATGCATACAAGCAGGCGTAGACCTCGAGAAGTTCCCATCAAAACGAAGAACCAAACCTGTTTACAGCATCGAAGGACGGATTGTAGATTTCGAGGAAGTCAACAACAAGAACTCAGAAACCACAGTTCCTACAACACCTTTACAAGAAGATGATCATTACATTAGCACAGAGAACAAGAGCTTGAAGGAACTAAGCGTTGAGACGTTGGATTCATGGTTTGAAATGGTCACAGGAGTCAAGAAACTGATGGAGAGATACAAAGTGTGGACATGTGGTTACTGTCCAGAGATTCAAGTAGGTCCAAAGGGACACAAAGTGAAGATGTGTAAAGCGACGAAACATCAAATGCGAGACGGAATGCACGCGTGGCAAGAAGCGACTATTGACGATGTGGTTGGTCCGAACTATGTGTGGCATGTTCGGGATCAAAATGCTTCTTCTGCTCTTGATAATAGCTTGCAGAGGTTTTATGGTAAAGCTCCTGCGGTTGTGGAGTTGTGTGTGCAAGGTGGTGCACAGGTACCTGACGGTTACAAGAGTATGATGAGACTCGATGTTGTTTACCCTCAACGTGATGAAGTTGATCTAGTCGCTTGACCTTTCAATGTGATTCAAATATCAATCAACAACACTATCTTTTAGAAGAATCACATAAACATAAAAGAAAAAAAATAAGCCGATATTACTACAATCTTTTGCTTGTGTCCACTAGGATAGACCCCATGAAGTCCAAGACCAATTCGTACCATCAAAGCAAAAATTTATGAAAGTTTAAGGATATTTCTTGTTAGTTCCATATAATCCTCTTCCTTTTATATAAGATTGTGGAATCTATTTTAGTCCATTATATAGTTTGATCAAAGATTTACAAATAATACCATGAAATCTAGGCTTTGAATTCAGTAAAAAAAAATACTATGTATTAAAAGATAATTCACTCATAAATCAAGTTTCACATTATTGTTTTAATTTGATTGGATGAATTTTTTTTTTTCATTTTATTTTAATCAATTACTTAAAAATAAAGTTCACCGGGGCTAAAATTTGCTTCCGAATTCTCGTAGAAAAACAAAATTTAAAGTTTAATAATATAATATTTGATATGTTTCTTAACGCTAAATTTATATTTGTATTTTGTAAACTGAATTTGAAATTTATTATTATAATTTTTCTCAATAAACAGATTTACATATTTGTTTGTTTGTATTCTCTTATACTTTTTGAGAATATTATTAATTTTTAGAACTTGTATTTGTGATGTTCATTGAGGCTAGTGTTTTAGTGTTTTTCATGTTTGTTACTTGCTGACTTGCTGTCTTCACTGGGAGGTGGCTTACTTGTTCGCACTAACCAAGTCATGTCCTGAAGCAGTGCAAGCAGAACTTTAGAGGTTTTGATGGTGAGCCCACGAACTAACCAAGAAAGCGGCGGTAGATTGAAAGGAGGATATGGCTTATAGAATTGGTCTAGTGTCAGTTTTGATGCAATCTTTCCTTTGCCACCACTACATTTTTTATACTCTTCTCGAGTCATTGGTATCTTCTTTTTGCACAAACGTTCTTTATCTACAAATACAGGCTCCACTTTATAGTTACCCTTGAATTCTTTCATAAATATCACTCTCTCTTTCTTATATTGTGTCTGTCCACCACAATAAGCAAAAAGAGATTAGGTTTCACCAATACAAATGAAAAAGAAATTAGGTTTCACCAATACAAATACGAAAGTGTTGATTCTTGTGAAGCTTCTTACCATATAATCTTTTCTGTTTTCGTCGAGGATTAGATGCATCGAGATAGGTATATACACCCCAAATACTTTACAAGCCACAGATTTCTCCACCCTCGTAATTAGCCTGGGACCATTCTCAAACAATACCTTTCTTGATTTGTTTTCCTTCATCAAGAAAAAAAAACAGTCTCAAGTATTATTGCTGTATTTAATATATATATAAACCACATTGAAATCATTTAATGATTAGTGAAAGAAACCATAAGTCTGCGCCTCTTGTCCAAACTCTGAAATGGACCACTTTCTGGATCAGTCAAGAAGAAGTAGACCTGATCAGGATCCAGCCCTAAGGTCAATTCTATGTGCATATGGTAAAAACCATTTTCACGTGTCACCTTCAAACATCAAAAACATTAGACCTTTTTTAAGGATCGTTGTTACTAAGGCAAAAAGAAAAGATATGAATATTGTATTTTGTTTTGTTTGGGGTGATACTTTGATCTTAGGCGATGCATTATGCCATGGATGCTTCTTCTCTGCTTCACGCCAAAGATTCATTTGCTTCCGCACCTCCTTTAAATCAAGATAGTCCTTATTAGGTAATTCAAAATTGTCTTCCTCTGAGTCGACATTTTTAGATATCTTGGACTCGGCCTACATACAACAAAAAACAGAACAAAATGTGTTTATATAAAATATATATTTGACATCTTCGGTTCCGATGATTGATGGATATGAAGCTGACTTTAAGAGGCTGTTGACTTTTCTGATTGATCCAGCTACCAAATCGAGGGAATACACCCATTTCTATTCGAAAGTTTAGCCTCACGAAAACAACTAGTAGCAAGAGTAGATGACGTACGTTTAGTATTAAAATAACTGCATGTTGAGAGAATGATGTACGTTACGTTTTATGCATGGCGAAACAATGAAGTGGGCAAGCTCAATTCTCGTGTGTTATGTGACGTACAAGTTTTATGTAAGGCGAAATGGGTAAGAGCAACGTAACGACCAGGCAAGTGCAGGGAAGAAAAGCTTCATGATCATTGCATCAGCACAAAGAACAAGAGCTTGAAGAAACTAAGCGTTGAAATGATGGACTCGTGGTTGAAATGGTTACTGTCCTGAGATTCAAGTAGGTCCAAAGGGACACAAAGTGAAAATGTGTAAAGCGACAAAACATCAGATGCGAGATGGAATGCACGTAACCAGTGGCACTTAAGGAAGAAAATCTAATACGACAAACTCTGCTTCAAAACTCTGTTAGCCACACGGATATGGGTTATTGCTTTCGATCCATTTGAATGACTAGGAGAAAGTCTATCTATGGGTTATACCTACACGGGGGTTAGGTATGTGTCTTTAATAGACTCTGGTTTAACCATTTCCAGTTACAAAAAAAAAAGAGATGGAATGCATGCGTGGCAAGAAGCGACTATTGACGATGTAGTCGGTCCAAACTATGTGTGGCATGTTAGAGATATAGATGCTTCTGCACTTGACAATAGCTTGCTGAGGTTCTACGGGAAAGCTCCTGCGGCTGTGGAGTTGTGTGTGCAAGGTAATGCACCGGACCGGTGCCTGACGGTTACAAGAGTATGATGAGACTCGATGTTGTTTACCCTCAACGTGATGAGGTTGATCTATTCGCTTAAATTTTCAGTGTGATTCAGCATCTAGAAACAGTTGATATGAATAAACTAAAGCTCATATATAATGCATTTTTTTGTCCATCGACCAAATTGTACCATAAAAGGAAAAATGTTATGTCACTTCATAAAACGTTAAATAAGATCTCTTCTTCCTTCAATATAATCTTTTTCCTTTAAATAAACAAAACTAGATTGTGGAAACCATTTTAGTCCAATAGTTTGATCAAAGATTTACTAATACTTTTATATAATGAAATCTAGGTTTTGAATTCAATTAAATAAATAAAAATAGTGTTCCAAAAAAAAAAAGAATTCAATAAAAAAAGATTTACTGTAATTATCTTAATTTATGCTAAATAGTCACTTCATTGATTTTTACTTATTTATTTCATTCTTTTTAACATTGGATAACAATTACATCATCATATAATTATAATTCTATTACATATAACGATCAAATTACCAGCAACATATGTAATTTTGATGAATAACTCCACGAATGATTTCATGATGAAGTTTTCCCCGAAACACTTAGATCGATGAATGATTCTGTATGTACGACACCCTTGATGAACATACCCATTTCGCAGCAGATGAACACAACGAACAGCTTTGTATGTAATACTCTGGAACTTTCGATAAACTTGCATCCTATAGTCTGCAAGAAGTTACATTGCCTAGATTTTGAACTCCATACCTGAGTGTAAAAGCCTTTAAATCTTAACTATTAGGTTACGGTGCTTTCACAACTTATTTATCTCATAGGTGAAGTTTCAAAAATTATTTAATTTGATTAAATGATAGATTTTTCATTTTATACCTATTTTAAACATGAAAAACTAATAATTAAAAAGCCATGTTCGTTGAGACTAGTGTTTGCCTCATAATTTTGTAGAGACAAATAATTTTTGAAGTTTAATATAATAAATATTTTTTTATTTTATTTTTAAAGCTGAATTCAAATTTTATTATTACATATTTTCTTAATAAATAGATGTAAATATTTTAATTATTTTTTGTTTGATTGTATTCTTATACTATTGAAAAAATTATTAGTTTTTAGGGCAGCTTAACGGATTACATACCAAAAAAAGAGTTCTAACAAAAGAAACAATTCTCTTATATTTTAGTTGAGAAGCCACTTCATTGTTTTCTGTGTCACTCATAGTAGAATTCTCCATTTAAATGTTATAAGTTGATTGGTTGATGAATTTTTATTTTTATTTTATTTTTTAATTAAAATCTTTAAAAGGAAACTAAAACTAGAATTAATTAATCTAATCTATGTTTCAAAAACACCATTAAACATCTTAAATATATATGAATTAACATAATTATTTATAGTTATTTAAATATCAAAGATTACATTATATAAGTTGATAATATACTTATAAATACCTATGATAGTACATAAACCGTTATAAAACAGTTTTTAATATATTTATATTAGTAATGAATACAATAAATCATAGATTTCAGAAAAATAATTAATATAAACCTAATAATACTCATTCCCTATATACATACATACATATATATATTCTTAAAATATGTTAAATGAATGTATACAGTCAAAAATATATAATTTTAAAATTCAATCATTTTACAATGACAATGTGATACCATAGATGACTTATCACTTTTAGAAGTTATTAAATATTTTTATATTTTAAAACATAAAATGAGGACCTGCTCTTAGTTTTTTCACTTAATTTCTAATTTAGTTCTTTATTTTTAATTGTCAGATACTTATAAGACTCTACGTTGGAGAAGCCCTTAGAACAAGTATCTGTGTATGTTCACTGAGGCTAGTGTTTTTCACGTTCGAAATCTAGTAGTCGTGTCCTGAAGCAGTGCAAGCAGAACTTTAGAGGTTTTGATGGTGAGCCCACGGATTAACCAAGAAAGCGGCGGTAGATTGAAAGGAGGATATGGCTTATAGAATTGGTCTATTGTCAGTTTTGACGCAATCTTTCCTTTGCCACCACTACATTTTTTATACTCTTCTCGAGTCATTGGTATCTTCTTTTTGCACAAACGTTCTTTATCTACAAATACAGGCTCCACTTTATAGTTACCCTTGAATTCTTTCATAAATCTTACTCTCTCTTTCTTATATTGTGTCTGTCCTCCACCACAATAAGCAAAAAGAGATTTATTAGGTTTCACCAATACAAATACAAATACAAATACAAAAGCGTTGATTATGTGAGAGAAGCTTTTTACCATAAGATCTTTTCTGTTTTCATCGAGAATTAGATGCATCGATATAGGTATATACACCCCAAATACCTTACAAGCAACAGATTTTTCCACCCTCGTAATTTGCCTTGGACCATTCTCAAACAAAACCTTTCTTGATTTGTTTTCCTTCATCAAGAAAAAAAATCAGTCTCAAGTATTATTGCTGTATTTAATATATATACCACATTGAAATCATTTAATGATTAGAAAAAGAAACCATAAGTCTGCGCCTCTTGTGTAAATCCTGAAATGGACCGCTTTGTGGATCAGTCAAAAAGAAGTAGACCGAATCAGGATCCTGCCCTAGGGTCAATTCTATGTTCATATGGTAAAAACCATTTTCATGTGTCACCTTCAAACATCAAAAACATGAGAACTTTTTTAAGGATCTTTGTTCTTGATCCTACCAAGGCAAAAAAAGAAAGATATAAATATTGTATTTTTGTTTGGGGTGATATATATCTCTATACTTTGATCTTAGGCGATGCATTATGCCATGGATGCTTTTTCTCTGCTTCACGCCAAAGTTCGTCTTGCTTCCGCGTCTCATTTATATCATGATAGTCCTTATCAGGTAATTTAAAATTGTCTTCCTCTGAGTCGACATTTTTAGATCTCTTGGACTCGGCCTACATACAACAAAAAACAGAACAAAAATGTGTTTATATAAATATATATTGGACATCTTCGGGTCCTATGATTGATGGATATGAAGGTGACCTTAAGAAGCTGTTGACTTTCCTGATTGATCCAGCTACCAAATCGAGGGAATACACCCATTTCTAATCGAAAGTTTAGCCTCAGGAAAACAAATAGTAGCAAGAGTAAATGACGTACGTTTAGTATTGAAATAACTGCATGTTGAGAGAATGATGTACGTTACGTTTTATGCATGGCGAAACAATGAAGTGGGCAAGCTCAATTCTCGTGTGTTATGTGACGTACAAGTTTTATGTATGGCGAGATTGGTAAGAGCAACGTAACGACCAGGCAAGTGCAGGGAAGAAATAAAGTTGATGGTTATGTATTCTTATATAAAGGAATTAGATTTGTAGGTAAAGAATTATTAGAATTTTTTTATTTTTTTTAAGTCCACACAAAAAGGTTTACAAAAGATCCTGAAGATAAAAAACTACCGACCATTATATTAATATAACCACGTGTAAAATTGCGAGCAAACAACTAATATTATTTAAGTAAATATTAATTAGAAAAATAATTTTAAACTTAAATTAGATAACTTAAAGTAGCTAAAATGGTGGCACGTAGAAGTAGAGGTTCAACTTGGGTTCTTCGGGTGTGCCAGATGAGGACCTGCTCTTAGTTTTTCACTTAATTTCTAATTTCTTTCTTTCTTTCTTTTTAATTATCAGATACTTTTACAGAATTCTACGTTGGAGAAACCCATATAATAGAACATGTATCTGTGTATGTTCACTGAGGCTAGTGTTTTTTCATGTTCGAAATCCATTAGTCGTCTCCTGAAGCACATCAAGCAGAGATTTGGAGGTCTTGATGGTGAGCCCACGAATTAACCAAGAAAGCGGCGGTAGGTTGAAAGGAGGATATGGTTTATAGAATTGGTCTATTGTCAGTTTTGACGCAATCCTTCCTTTGCCACCACTACATTTTTTATACTCTTCTCGAGTCATTGGTATCTTCTTTTTGCACAAACGTTCTTTATCTACAAATACAGGCTCCACTTTATAGTTACCCTTGAATTCTTTCATAAATATCACTCTCTCTTTCTTATATTGTGTCTGTCCTCCACCACAATAAGCAAAAGAGATTAGGTTTTACCAATACAAATACGTACGAAAGTGTTGATTCCTGTGAGAGAAGCTTCTTACCATATAATCTTTTCTGTTTTCATCGAGGATTAGATGCATCGAGATAGGTATATACACCCCAAATACGTTACAAGCCACAGATTTCTCCACCCTCGTAATTAGCCTGGGACCATTCTCAAACAATACCTTTCTTGATTTGTTTTCCTTCATCAAGAAAAAAAAAAAAATCAGTCTCAAGTATTATTGCTGTATCTTATTATATACCACACTGAAATCATTTAATGATATTAGAAAAAGAAACCATAAGTCCGCGCCTCTTGCCCATACTCTCAAATGAAGCGGTTGTTGGGTCAGTCAAAAACTCGTAGATCGGATCAGGATCCAGCCCTAGGGTCAATTCTATGTTCATATGGTAAAAACCATTTTCATGTGTCACCTTCAAACATCAAAAACATGAGAACTTTTTATATAGATCTTTGTTCTTGATTCTACCAAGGCAGAAAAAAAGATATGAATATTGTATTTGTTTTGTTTGGGGTGGTGATATTTTTCTTGTACTTTGATCTTAGGAGATGCATTATGCCATGGATGCTTCTTCTCTGTTTCACGCCAAAGATCCAGTTGCTTCAGCGCCTCATTTAAATTATAATAGATCTTACCAGGTAATTTAAAATTGTCTTCCTCTGAGTCCACATTTTTAGATCTCTTGGACTCGGCCTACATACAACAAACAGAATAAAATGTGTTTATAATGAAATTTGACATCTTCGGGTCCTATGATTGATGAATATGAAACTGACCTTATGAGGCTGTTGACTTTTCTGATTGATCCAGCTACCAAATCCAAGGAACACGCCCATTTCTATTCGAAAGTTTAGCCTCAAGACGAAAACTAATAGTAGCAAGATTGTAAATGACGTTTATAAAAATAACTGCATGTTGAGAGAATGATGTACGTTACGTTTTATGCATGGCGAAACAATGAAGTAGGCAAAGCTCAATTCTCGTGTATTTTGTGACGTACACAAGTTTTACGATTGGTAAGAGCAACGTAACGATCAGGCAAGTGAAGAGAAGAATGACCTCTAGCTATCTTGTTGTGAGAAAAACTGCTCTTAAATTAGATTGATGAATAAGTGATAATATACACGTAAATTCATATCTTGTTTTGAGCACCATCTCAAGTTCCCTCCCTCTGTTCCTTATAATATAATTAATATTTCATATGTTTTTGACACGCTAAAATATATGTTTTATTTTAAAGACTGAATTTGAATTTTATTATTATTATATATTTTCTTAATAAACAGATTTACATATTTTGATCATTTTTTGTTTGATTGTATTCTTATACTATTGAGAGTATTGTTAATTTTTAAAACATGTATTTGTGCATGTTCGTTGAGGCTAGTATCTTTCATGTTTGTTACTCGCTGTCTTCACTGGGAGGTGAATTGAGTTCAGCCGTTCGGAATAGAGTAGCCGCGTCTTGAAGCAGTGCAAGCAGAGATTTGGAGGTTTTGATGGTGAGCCCACGGATTAACCAAGAAAGCGGCGGTAGATTGAAAGGAGGATATGGCTTATAGAATTGGTCTATTGTCAGTTTTGACGCAATCTTTCCTTTGCCACCACTGCATTTTTTATACTCTTCTCTAGTCATTGGTGTCTTCTTTTTGCACAAACGTTCTTTATCTACAAATATAGGCTCCACTTTATAGTTACCTTTGAATTCTTTCATAAATATTACTCTCTCTTTCTTATATTGTGTCTGTCCACCACCACAATAAGCAAAAGAGATTAGGTTTTACCAATACAAATAAACAAAAGTGTTGATTCTTGTGAGAGAAGCTTCTTTACCATAAGATCTTTTCTGTTTTCATCGAAGATTAGATGCATCGAGATAGGTATATAAACCCCAAATACTTTACAAACCACAGATTTCTCCACCCTCGTAATTTGCCTCGGACCATTCTCAAACAAAATCTTTCTTGATTTGTTTTCCTTCATCAAGAAAAAAAAACAGTCTCAAGTATTATTTTTGTATCATATTAATTATATACCACATTGAAATCATTTAATGATTAGAAAAAGAAACCATAAGTCTGGGATTCTTGTAGTTCTTCAAACTCTGAAATGGACCGCTTTGTGGATCAGTCAAAAGGAAGTAGACCGAATCAGGATCCATCCCTACGGTCAATTCTATGTTCATATGGTAAAAACCATTTTCACGTGTCACCTTCAAACATCAAAAACATGAGAACTTTTTTAAGGATCTTTGCTACCAAGGCAAAAATAAAATAAAATATGAATGTTGATTTTTGTTTTGTTTTGTTTGGGGTGATATATATCTCTATACTTTGATCTTAGGCGATGCATTATGCCATGGATGCTTTTTCTCTGCTTCACGCCAAAGTTCGTCTTGCTTCAACACCTCCTTTAAATCAGGATATATATATTCCTCATCAGGTAATTTAAAATTCTTTTCCTTTGAGTCGACATTTTTAGATCCCTTGGACTCGGCCTACATACAACGTCAGAACAAAATGTGTTTATATAAATATATATTGGACATCTTCGGGTCCTATGGTTGATGGATATGAAGCTGACCTTAAGAAGCTGTTGACTTTTCTGATTGATCCAGCTACTAAATCGAGGGAATAAACCCATTTCTATTCGAAAGTTTAGCCTCACGACGAAAATTAATAGTAGCAAGAGTAAATGACGTACGTTCAGTATTAAAAAAACTGCATGTTGAGAGAATGATTGTACGTTACGTTTTATGCATGGCGAAACAATGAAATGGGCAAGCTCAATTCTCGTGTATATGTGACGTACAAGTTAAAAAAAAAAGTTTTATGTATGGCGAGATTGGTAAGAGCAACGTAACGACCAGGCAAGTGCAGGGAAAAAAGACCTCTAAGCTCTAGTTATATTGTTGTGAAGAATTATGTATTGAATTGATGAATTGATTATATATACGTAAAATAAAGCAGAATTGTGGTAGTAGAAATGTAGAATTGTCGATTAAATAATTTTCAAAGTTTTGTAATACATAATAAGTAACTAGGTGTTTTGTCCACACATACATGCTTAACCACTTAATTTTTAACGTGAGAGATTCGTTGCGAAAAATGACTTCTAGCTATCTTGTTGTAAAGAATACTGCTCTTATATTAGATTGATGAATAAGTGATAATATGCACGTAAATTCACATCTTGTTTTGAGCACCATCTCAAGTTCCCTCCATCTGTTCCTTATAATATATTATTTCATATGTTTTTGACACGCTAAAATATATGTTTTATTTTTGAAGACTGAATTTGAATTTTATTATTATATCTTTTCTTAATAAACAGATTTACAAATATTTGAAACAAGTTTGATAATGATGATGATGTATAATTATTGTATGTTTAAATTTAATCATTCAATAAATAAAAATTTTAAATTTAAATGTTTTACAATTTTAAATTTATAATGACTCCATAATGAATAACACCATTGGACACACATATTGTACTAGAATCCTTAATTTTTCTAAAAAAAATAATAATTAATTTTTTAATGGCTAAGGACTCCAATGGTAGTAAGACCATCCGCAATGGTGTACTCCTTTGGAGTCCTTAGGAAAAATGTTTTTTAAATTTTTAATTATTAGTTTGTTTTCAGATTAAAAAAAAAATCAACGAATCAGAGGTTGCCACATGTAAAGATTCATTAAAAAGAATCCTTACGTAAGGATTTTTTGGACAGAATCCTTAACTTTTAATGGGGTCCACTAATTATTTAATTATTTTTTTCTTAAGGACTTCCCGCTAAGGACCGCTATTACGGATGTCTAACACCATTGGAGGTGCTCTTATACTATTGAGAGTATTGTTAATTTTCAAGCAGCCGTTCGAAATCTAGTAGTCGTGTCCTGAAGCAGTGCAAGCAGAGCTTTAGAGGTTTTGATGGTGAGCCCACGGATTAACCAAGAAAGCGGCGGTAGGTTGAAAGGAGGATATGGCTTATAGAATTGGTCTACTGTCAGTTTTGAGGCAATCTTTCCTTTGCCACCACTACATTTTTTATACTCTTCTCGAGTCATTGGTATCTTCTTTTTGCACAAACGTTCTTTATCTACAAATACAGGCTCCACTTTATAGTTACCCTTGAATTCTTTCATAAATATCACTCTCTCTTTCTTATATTGTGTCTGTCCTCCAACACAATAAGCAAAAAGAGATTAATTAGGTTTTACCAATACAAATAAACAAAAGCGTTGATTATGTGAGAGAAGCTTTTTACCATAAGATCTTTTCTGTTTTCATCGAGGATTAGATGCATCGATATAGGTATATACAGCCCCAATACGTTACAAACCACAGATTTCTCCACCCTCGTAATTTGCCTCGGACCATTCTCAAACAAAATCTTTCTTGATTTGTTTTTCTTCATCAAGAAAAAAAAAACAGTCTCAAGTATTATTTTTGTATCTTATTAATTATATACCACATTGAAATCATTTAATGATTAGAAAAAGAAACCATAAGTTTGCGATTCTTGTTCAAACTCTGAAATGGACCGCTTTCTGGATCAGTCAAAAAGAAGTAGACCGAATCAGGATCCAGCCCTACGGTTAATTCTATGTGCATATGGTAAAAACCATTTTCACGTGTCACCTTCAAACATCAAAAACATTAGACCTTTTTTAAGGATCGTTGTTACCAAGGCAAAAAGAAAAGATATGAATATTGTATACTTTGATCTTAGGCGATGCATTATGCCATGGATGATTTTGCTCTGCTTCACGCCAAAGTTCGCGTTGCTTCAGCACCTCCTTTAAATCAGGATATAAATATTCCTCATCAGGTAATTTAAAATTGTCTTCCTCTGAGTCGACATTTTTAGATCTCTTGGACTCGGCCTACATACAACAAACAGAATAAAATGTGTTTGTAATTAAATTGGACAGCTTCTGGTCCTATGACTGATGGATATGAAGCTGACCTTAAGAAGCTGTTGACTTTTCTGATTGATCCAGCTACCAAATCGAGGGAATACACCCATTTCTACGAAAATTAATAGTAGCAAGAGTAAATGACGTACGTTCAGTATTGAAATAACTGCATGCTGAGAGAATGATGTACGTTACGTTTTATGCATGGCGAAACAATGAAATGGGCAAGCTTAATTCTCGTGTATTATGTGACGTACAAGTTAAAAAAAAAACAAAAAAGAAAAAAGAGGGTTTTATGTATGGCGAGATTGGAAAAGACCTCTAGCTATATTGTTGAGAAGAATAATGCTAATATTGAATTGATGAATCTATACTATTATTTGCGAAGTGATTTTTCGCAATGGAGCTTCCACGTTAAAAGTTAGAGCGGTTAATATCTATTTTACCCTTAATGAATTTTATATATAATTAAAAACGAATTTATAATAATAATATTAGATTTATATGTTATATTAGATTATTGATTATAAATCAATATGATAATTGTCAAAATAAATACACATTANTTATAATAATAATATTAGATTTATATGTTATATTAGATTATTGATTATAAATCAATATGATAATTGTCAAAATAAATACGCATTACAAAAATAAGATAATTCTTATAGATATGGTGTTGTTATCTTGAAATAATATTTTTCTATTACAAAAATTAAAAATTTGATTAAACATTAATATGATAATTGTCAAAATAAATACATATTACAAAAATAAGATAAGTTTTATAGATATTGTGTTGTTATCTGAAAATAATATTATTTTATTACAAAAATAAATATAAATGTAATTAATCAATTAAATTTGTATAATGATATTTTTTTCCGAATATTTCTAATATGTGAGAAAGCATAAATAATAGTTTATTATGTTGAGTTACATCCGTAAGAAGATTATGCCCGCAAGGCGGGCACAACACCTAGTTGATAATACATACGTAAAATAAAGCAGAATTATGGTAGTAGAAATATATAATTGTCGATTAAATAATTTTCAAATTTTTGTAATACATAATAAGTAAATAAAAACTAAATTAAATTACAACGAAACATAGAAAATTTTGAATTGCATATATATATACATATTAGAGTTCGAAACTCTTGTTCCATTAAATTCTTAAGAGCAACTTTATTGGTATCTTTAGTCATGGTTCTTAACTTTTGGCATGAGAGCACTATTATCCCATGTTTTTGGTGGGTTGTTTAGCCACTTTTTGTGTGTGGACCCTATCAAAAACACAAGCAACCAATTACTATTTTGCTTAAATAAACAACTGATTTGGGGTATTGCTTGCATTGTTTGCGGGTTCCACTGACACGTAGCAACCCGTGATTAGTTTTTTTTTTTATTTTAATTTTTTTTTTTTCAAAAAAAAAATAATAATAAGCAACCTAATTTTGGGTTGCTGGGATAATGATGCTCTGAGATCCACCAATTTTTGGTAAAAAACCCTTTTCTTTTATCCCTAAATAAGCAATATCTCAAACTTTGTCCCAAATTTTTTACAGATCCCAATGACATATGGCAGTACGCAATTGACCGGTTTTTAATTTTTAATTTTTTTCTTTAAATAAAAAAAAAATTTAAGGACAAAAAAAAGTCCTGCGGATAATAGTCTAAGTTCTTTAGTAGGCCCAGCCCAATAACAATCTTAAACTAGCCGTAAATGCGCACGTGTAACTACGCACGTAGGTAAGCTCATTTTAAACCGACGTGGCGTCGTATCATTCGCCACAATCGCGTGGCGAACCATTTCATTGGTGGAAACAACAGATTGAAACACTCGACCGAGTCTACGGGATTGAATATATATAAATTATTATTCATCGAAACTGGTAAATTACATCCGCTGCTCATTTCTCCGGTGAACCAACGTTAAGATTTCCGATGATGAGAGACCGGCAACTAATCTCCGCCGTTTTGCTTATCCTAGCTTTCGTTTCGCTCCAGAAGCTTTGCTACTGTGACGACGACGATCAAACGGTAATTTCCGTTTTCTCTGTAGATCTGAAGATTTAGATCTGAGTTTCGTTGATTTTACGTTGTTCCAGGTGTTGTATGAATCGTTCGATGAGGCGTTTGATGGTCGTTGGATCGTTTCGAAGAATGGCGATTACGGAGGTATTGTTGTGTAATCTGTTCACTCTCACTGTTTGTATAGTGTTTTCTCAGATCTGCGTGTTTGTTAGGAATTTGAATAGAGGAATCGAATCTGAGAATGTTGATGTGAAAGTTTGAAATCAACTGAGTTGTAATGTGTTGCACTCAACATATAGATGAATCAAATCTGACTTAGTAGTAGTTTAATTCATCATCTCACGTTATGATGGTGAATGGTTTGATCTTATAATGCAAAATCTTATTTAGTACTCCCTCCTTTTCAAATTATATGTCATTCTAGAGTAAAATTAAGTGCCGTTTTATAATTTTAATGCAAAATTTATTGATTTTAAATGTTATTCTAATTTTTCATTGGTTGAAAAGTGGTTAGTTGTATAGGTAATTGTGTTTTATTTTGAAAATATGTAAAATTAATTGTTTTCTTAATCTGTGTGCAAAATTCTAGAATGACAATTAAATTGAAACGGAGGGAGTAGTAGTAGTTTTGCTGGTTATACACAGATTTGCCTAGGGACTAGAGCATATGCATGTTTTTGTGTGTTTAGTTAACACTTGAATCTTGCTTTTGTTGTTGAGCATTTCTCTCAATTTTGCATGGAAGCTTCTTTGTTAAGACTACTTTTATCATTTTTCAGGTGTGTGGAAGCATGAGAAGAGTGAAGGACATGATGATTATGGACTTCTTGTAAGCGAGAAGGCTCGTAAGTATGGTATAGTGAAAGTTCTTGATGAGCCACTAAACCTCAAGGATGGAACCATTGTTCTTCAGTACGAGGTTCGTTTTCAGGAAGGGCTTGAGTGTGGTGGTGCTTACTTGAAATACCTCCGTCCTCAAGAAGCTGGATGGACACCTGAAGGGTTTGATAGTGAATCTCCTTACTCTATTATGTTTGGGCCTGACAAGTGTGGAGCTACAAACAAAGTTCATTTAATCTTGAAGCATAAGAATCCCAAGAGTGGGGAGTACGTTGAGCATCATTTGAAGTTCCCTCCTTCTGTTCCTTTTGACAAGCTTTCCCATGTCTACACTGCCATCTTGAAGCCAGACAATGAGGTTAGAATTTTGGTTGATGGAGAGGAGAAGAAGAAGGCTAACTTACTCTCTGGAGAAGACTTTGAGCCTGCTTTGATCCCTGACAAGACCATCCCTGACCCTGAAGACAAGAAACCAGAAGACTGGGATGAGAGAGCCAAGATCCCTGACCCTAACGCTGTCAAGCCTGACGACTGGGACGAGGACGCACCCATGGAGATCGAAGATGAAGAAGCTGAGAAACCTGAAGGATGGTTAGACGATGAGCCTGAGGAAGTCGACGACCCAGAGGCAACCAAACCTGAAGATTGGGATGATGAGGAAGATGGTATGTGGGAGGCACCAAAGATCGACAACCCCAAGTGTGAAGCAGCACCAGGATGCGGTGAATGGAAGAGACCGATGAAGAGGAACCCTGCTTACAAGGGCAAATGGAGTGCACCTATGATTGATAACCCTGCTTACAAGGGAATCTGGAAGCCTAGAGACATCCCTAACCCTGACTACTTTGAGCTAGACAGACCTGATTACGAACCCATTGCAGCTATCGGTATAGAGATCTGGACAATGCAAGACGGTATCTTGTTTGACAATATCTTGATAGCGAAAGACGAGAAGGTAGCTGAGAGTTACAGACAGACAACTTGGAAGCCTAAGTTTGATGTTGAGAAAGAGAAACAAAAGGCGGAAGAGAAAGCTGCTGAATCTGCAGATGGTCTCAAGAGCTACCAGGTAATACTGATTTACCAACAGAATCAAAGTTTTGTTAGTATGTATTTATATATTAACGTTTAAATTTTCTGTGAATGATATTGCAGAAGGTTGTGTTCGACCTGTTGCACAAGGTTGCAGACATTTCTTTCCTAAGTGCCTACAAGTCTAAGATCACGGTAAGTTAGTTCTTAACCATTGTTGCATGTTATGATGATGACTCAGATCTAAGTGATTTTGAAAATGGTGTTGTGTTGTAGGAACTTCTTGAGAAAGCTGAGGAACAACCAAACTTGACCATTGGTGTCCTAGTCTCCATTGTCATAGTATTCTTCTCGCTCTTCATCAAACTTATCTTCGGTGGCAAAAAGGTAATGTTTCCTCTGTAACTTTCTTGGCATTCAAAGTGAAAAAGCTAAAAGAAATTAAAAAATGGTTTGTTACAGGCGGCGCCGGCTGCAACTGTGGAGAAGAAGAAACCAGAAGTGGGAGAGAGCTCAAAGAGTGGAGATGAGTCAGAGAAGAAGGAAGAGACAGCTGCTCCACGCAAAAGGCAACCCAGACGTGATAATTAGGAAAGTTGTTTTAGAATTGAGAGAACAAAAGAGTTTTTGATATTATTTGTGTTTTCTGCTGTAGTCTATAAAAAGATAGAAATCATGCTGTATTTTGGATCAAACTGTTATTTGCTCATCGCTACAAAACTCTTATTTTATCGTTTAGTTTCCACTAATTGGAAACATTTTACATTGTAAGATTCATTCGATTTGAATAGTCATCTCTGTTCACTGAACTCAATAATTCCTATCATGTTTATCTTGTCTTGTGTTAGTTAGATCATTCACACAGGAAACTTTTAAGTTTTATGTGACATTGTAAATAAATCTAAAACATATAGTTATTTCAGCTTCATCTCTTTATTTCAAGAGTTGATACTTTTTTCTTTATAAATTTAGAGTTTCTTTTTTTGGTCAAATAAATTTAGAGATTCAAAGAGCAAAATTTTCTCATCTAAAGACACAGAGTTATAGAGTAACACAGTTATAATAGAACAAAACTTGCTTTATCTCAAGTGTCAATCTTCAAGATCTTCATCCATGTCTTCACCATCTTCTTCACTACTCTCTTCACCTTCTTCTTCGTTTTCATCTTCTTCACTACCCTCTTCCCCTTCTTCTTCTTCTTTGCTATCACCATCTTCATCTTGCTTCTTCTTGGCTATCTTCTCATCCCCATTTTCTGAAACAAACCGATGTAAACAACACAAAATCAGAAGATTGACAAGATTTATCAAAAACAAAAATATGGGGGATGATAAGATGAGCAATTTACCATATTCATCAAATATGATTCCTCCTGAACACAACCCTTCCTCCACTTTAACTAGCTGCATAGTCATCCTCGGTCCAATCTCTTGCAGTTTCACTGCACTCTTTGTTGAACCCTTGTTAACTCTGCCTAGATCAGATGATAATGTCACAGTCGCCGCCTCTTCATCTCCTTCACTCTCTGATCCATAACCAGCCCTGAAAAAAACAAAACCCACCAAAACAATCAAAATGATAACATTTCAACATTCATACTGAGAGGAATCAAATTACTGATTCTTACTTGGTGATAAAATCACTAACATCCTGTAGATTTCTAAGATCAGGAACATCATGACTTTGCACAAACTTTCTGATCCTACGAGAGACTCCAACAGGCTGAAGCCTTATAGAATAATGCCTGAAATCAATTAGTTTTGTGTCTTTGTTGTAGTTCAATAGTACTAATCTCTGACATGTAGAGAGTTTGACCTGACATAACACAACATAATCAAATAAGCTGAAACAAGCTTACAACCAATAATTAAAAAAACACAAACAAACTTACTGTGTTGATATCAATAGATG
This sequence comes from Eruca vesicaria subsp. sativa, assembly GCA_932364175.1. NCBI lineage: Eukaryota > Viridiplantae > Streptophyta > Magnoliopsida > Brassicales > Brassicaceae > Eruca > Eruca vesicaria. The sequence continues at coordinate 49,850 of CAKOAT010758487.1, read as the reverse complement.
GGAAGATGTTCTGAAACATGATCGTTGCTAGCTTCAGATGCAGCTCTTGAGTGCCAAATCCAGAAAGAACAATCAAAGGAGGGTTCTTGAAAAGATCAGGAGGACATCTAGGCCGTGTCTGAGACTGAGCTATATCCGAAGCTAACGAATACTGATGAATTTTGAACGTTAGAGTAGGACCCTGAGGGGTTCTTGCTACTCTTAGAGACAATGCAGAAGCTGTTTTTTTAAGCATAAGGAAATGAGTCACACCCATTGGTCCTGATACATTCAAAAAGTCTCTTAAAGTGTTCCTCTTCTTCTCCTGTGAATAAAAAAAAAAGGTCACAACTTTTGCATCAGTAATGGTTAAAACTCAATATTAAAAACCTTTACCTTAAGACTGAGAGCAGTGTAGGGAAGCATGAGCTTCCTCAAATCCATCTGAAGCTGTTTAACAGAGCCAGGAAGCTTCGTCCTCGAAAAGACGAAGCTTTTTGGGATCTTATCACCAGTAACATGATCAACGTTGGCTTGATTGTTCTTCTTCATAGCAATAGGCTTCACATTGACTCTACCCTTCTTATTCTATATATCATCACAAAAACACATAAGAACACATATCATTAAAAGCTAAGAAACTTAACAGAGAAGTGTTTACACTTACGTTTTTGAAACGAGCCATTAGCTTCTTATCAGCAAAGCTTCTGGAATACACAAAGAAGATAAATTTATGTTACATGAGCTCTAAAGTTAGGGACTTTACAAAAACCATAATCAAAGAATGCAATCGAATTAGAAATCATTACCTAAACCCTAACTTCGCTAGCCGGAGGTAGAAGATGACGGCAAATTTGTGAAGATCATCAGATGATTAAGCCCCCTATATACTCAAAACCGGTTAACAAATAATTATAAAAAAATCAAACCGGTTAACAAATAATTTAAAAAATCAAACCGGTTTGCTTTAAAACCGGGTTTGATAAATTGTCTCATCATTAATCTGCTTTGATATTCCGACCATTTGCATTAGGCCTGCGACTTCGGTTTTCCGAAACAGAACCGAACCGTCGGTTTTCGGTTAACCGAAATTTTTTTAAACAAATTCCGAAATAAACCGAATGAAATTTCGGTTCGGTTTTCAATTTTATTTCCGAAATAACCGAATTTTTAAGTTTTCGGTTAACTTTGGTATAATTTTTCCAAAATATTCGAATATTTTCGATTAAATTCGGTTATTTTTGATTCGGTTTTTTTGGTTATTTTCGGATATTATCGGTTATTTTCGGTTTTTAACATTTTTTTTTTAAAATCGAAAACCGAACCGAACCGAACCGAACCGAAAACCGAATTAATTTTTAAAACCATACCGAACTGAACCAAAATGAAAACCGAACCGAAACCGAAAAAAACCGGTTCGGTGCGGTTCGGCCCATTCGGTTAGGACAAAAATCCCAGGCCTAATTTGCATAAACGAATTGATTCAGTTATTCGTATTCCCGACAAGACAGGGACAGCTTAGCAATTTTTTCATTACAACAATTACACCCAAAAAAAAATCCAAACCGGTTCTCTAAAACCCGGTTTTCATAAATTTTTAGTCCGGTTTAGTATTTCGACCATTTGCATAAACGAATTGATTCAGTTATTCGTCTTACCGACATGATAGCTTATATTTTCATTACAACAATCACACAACTTCTTGTTCTCTGTCTTTGTTCATTTGTTTGATTCTCTCTCCGTGAAGATTTCTTTGGTAATATTTTTCTTCCTCAATGTCCTTTGATTAATCGTTTAATCTCTAAGGCTAAAGTTCTTCGTCTTTCTCGAAACTCAATTAACAAAAGATCGTACCTTTTCATCCACTGCTTATTTTAATCCGAAAGTTACAACTTTACAATACGCTTTTCACTTTCTAGAGATTTCAATTTTATTTTATATTTGCATGAATATGATTCTGTCTTTGTTTCATTTCCTCTTTATTCTCCGATGATCTCTATGAACTCTCTGATAAACATGATAATCTGTTAAGAAACGACGACGTATCTGGATTCTGCGTTTGGTTTATATGTGTTTCTCCTTCTGATTAAACTTTACAGTCCTCTGTCTGATTTGGTGAAATCTATTTTGTTGTGTTGCAGAAAAGATGCTAAAGGTCCCTGAACACCAAGTAGCAGGTCACATAGCCAAAGATGGGAAGCTAGGTCCACTCATAGACGACCAAGGTCGGTTCTACAAGCCACTTCAAGGAGACGCACGTGGCGAAAACGAAGCCAAGTTCTACGAGTCCTTCACCTCCAACAAGAATGTCCCTGATCACATCCGTGGCTACTTCCCTGTTTACCACGGAGTTCAGCAAGTTGAAGCATCTGATGGATCAGGCGAGCTTCCACATTTGGTTCTTGAAGATGTTGTCTCTGGTTATGTGAAGCCTTCTGTTATGGATGTGAAGATTGGGTCTAGGACTTGGTACCCTGATGTGTCTGAAGAGTATTTCAACAAATGTATAAAGAAAGATATGGCGACTACGACGGTTTCTTTGGGGTTTAGGGTTTCGGGTTTAAAGATTTTCGACCATCAGGTGTCCGGGTTTTGGAGACCGGACAAGAGGGTTGTTCTTGCGTATAAAGTCGATGGTGCTAGAATGGCTTTAAGGAAGTTTGTTTCGTCGAACTCGCTCGATGATGACGCGGTACCTGACTGTGCATTTGCGTCGGAAGTTTATGGTGGGTCTAATGGGATTTTGAAGCAGTTGTTGGAGCTTAAGGCTTGGTTTGAGACTCAAACGCTTTACCATTTCAACTCTTGCTCGGTTTTGATGGTTTATGAGAATGAATCAGGGGGTGATGATGAGAGGAGGGCGCAAGTGAAGCTGGTGGATTTTGCTCATGTTCTTGATGGGAATGGTGTTATTGATCATAACTTCTTTGGTGGTCTCTGCTCTTTCATTAAGTTTATTCAAGATATACTTGAGAGCTCAGACAATGGCCATGAGAATGGGCACTAGGGACTCTTTGTTTCCTTTAAAATAAATTTCCAGTTCTTCCTTCCTTGGGCTAACTGTGTTTGGACATATAGTCTTTGTCTCTTTCAATTGTATAATTTGGTTATGCCCTACCAAACCAAACCTTTGTAATGTACTTTTCATATGAGTTTTAATAAAATTTTCATGGAAGTAAGCTAGTATTGGAGCTTGAAGAAGTAACAATGTCTACATAAGATTAGTGAAGACTAAGTAGTGTGCTTAACTCTAAGCCACATATCACCTAGAAACAGAGTGTTTTTGTTTGGCTTCTCTTTAGTTTCTCTCTATATATCTGATTAGGTACAAGTGAAGCACTCTGGAGTTGTGGACCGTTATGAGCTTTAGAGTCTTACAATGTAGCTATGTTGTTTTGAGAAGACAAAACTAACACTATGTAATAACTTCCATTTGTGTCATTGTATGTGTATATACAGATGAAAGGATGCGCAGTTCTCATTATTCATCAGTACATACATACCAATTTTTAGTTACAATGACAAATACATTTATGGGGGAGTGGACTGTCTTGAAGATTCAAAGGAAGGGATCAATCCGAGGGTCATGCTCGCTAGCCATAGCCATTCCTGTGCACAGACATGTCGGACACATCACCTGAACAACAACACACATACAATTTAGCATCCTCATCTTAGGTTTTTTGTTTTTTAATGGTTTTACCTTTCCAGCACCAGAACAATTTGAACATCTTTCGGTTTTGGATGTTGATACAGAATGATTCCCTCCAGCAATAGCTGAGACTGGTTCAGCTATAACGAGAGCACCTGTGCTTGAGCAACGAGCACATGCTAGATACCCTGTTTTGTTACATCAGAAAAAGTTATTAAAACCAAAAATCTAAACCTCTTTATCAACAAGCATGAACAAGTATAATACCAGTTCCTAGACAGTATTTGCATCTCTTGTGCTCTTGCTGCTTTACATTGTTGACTTCAACTACCATTAACGCTGAGATCACACCAACAGCTCCTCCAGAGAAGGAGGCAACTATTGGATCTACTTGACTGTCATTGAAGTCAAACACACACAAAATTAAGCATCCTTTCTACAAAGCCGCAAATGCATATATAGAGAGATGTCATTAAACCTCAATTGCATAGGTAGATGAAGGCTCTGAATGAAATCTTTATACGATGTGCCTCCTATACCAAGCTTTAGCTCTAGCTGCATAAGTTACAAATGAAAACTATGTTACAAAAGACAAAGTAATACTCCCTTTCACACGGATTGAGAAAATGATTGAAATGCATTTATGTCTTATAAACTAACCTAAACTACGACTACGACGGGGCTTACAAAAATCATTGATAAACAAGTTCGAAATCGTATCTCAAGCATCAACCATCGCCACAACTCAGCTTACAAAGGAGCTATGGGGATTTGGTTCTCCTTTAGATGACCTTTGCTTTGATGTAAATCTAGTTTTCTATTTCTTGTGATCTTAAAACAAGCAACTTTAGTTGTAAACAGTTTTTTTGTTCGAATTAATTTAACATTCTTTCAAAAAAAAAACTAACCTAAACTACATTTATTTAACCATACTATTTGAGATAAATAAAATTACTTATAAGATCAATGCATTTTGTAATTAAATATTTAATTTAAAGTAAGTATAAATTGTATTAAAATTGTAAAATGACACTTTTCAAAATAACATTATTTTGTTAAATACAGGGGCTTACAGTAGGAGCTAGTAGGCCACCGAAGAGGATGATCCCAGCAATGAGTGAGAAACAAGTCGCGTAATAGACTCTCAAATTGGCAGCAGTCTGCAAAAATGAAAATGTCTTCATGATCAAAATATTATACAAAACACACCAAACCCTCTAAAGAAAGTGTTTAATTACTTTACCAATGGAGGCAAGAATGGAATAAAAGACGGGAAGTTAGGTAACTCATGTTCTTCCTCTTCGTCTATTATGCCAAGTTCTGTGTTTCTAATCCTTTGTTGTATTCTTAGCCTCCGTACCTATAGAGGAAGACACTTTAAGAAACTAATTAATAAAAAAGGTTTCCACTTAAAGAAACTAACTAAAACCTCTTCCATGTGCAAGAAAATCTTGTTTCGTCTGCTTCTAATGTTATCTTGAATCTCTTGTAATTGCATTTTAGCAAAGTCCTGTACTGTTTCAGGTCCTTCTATTATACAAAAGCTGCACCCAAAAAAAAAAATAGAAACTTTAAAACAATTAAACTCCAAAGTCTCTAACTTTACTAATCCAACTCTAATGGGCAGAGCCTAATCTGATTATACAAAACGATTATATTCCAAAGTCTCTAACTTTACTGATTCAACTCTAATGGGCATAACAAAAACATCAATTTAAAGAAGCTTAATTTGATTTACCCATCAGCGAATTTGTCAGAAGAATCAGAATCTGAGTCCAAGGCCGTGACACGCCATCTCAACCTCTGGTTTGGCCTCACTGGTGAAGACAGCTTTGAAACTGAGAAACGTGAACCGTAAGGATCTGGTGGGTAGGAAACAGACAAGATCCTACCCAAACAAGACATGGTTTTTCTAAGTCTTCAGATACAGATCAATTAAATTTGCCTGCTCTTATATGTGTGTGAGTGGTTTAGTTTTGGTCGTACAGTGAGAAATCAGAAATCGAGACCGAGAGAGAGAGAGAGAGAGAGAGAGAGAGAGGAGAGAGATCACTCTGTTATGAAACTGTGTGTTTGACAAGGGTTTTAGGTACGTGTCGCGGTTTTAGTGGTTGTTTTATTTTTTTTATTTGACACTTGTTTTGTTTTTGGTAGGTTTAGATAAATAAATAAATTTCGTTTTCAGAAAACTTGTGGTGGCAGGATATTTTTCTCCACACTTGGGAATTTTCTTTTGGTTATGGATAATAATCCATGCATAGAGGTCAATCAATGAGCTTTGATTATCTTAGGTGAGGATTAAAATTAGAAATGGGCCGGGTCGAATTATACAACATGTTTTGGTGGGTTGTAAACACTTTTTCTAGCTTAGAAAGCCTTGTTTTTCTTTTGACATCCTTAGAAGGCCTTGTTAAATGTATAATATCTTGTTGACCCAAAAAAAAATTCATAGTTACAACTTACAATAATATCTTATATATTGCTAGAGATCCCTTCCAACAATGGACTTTAGTCCCTAGTACGCCCCCTCAAGATGATGGTTTTTGGCGTCAATCTTGAAATGTTCGGGTAATGATCGATGGGCCGACTTTGGGCTGTATCTATAAGGATCAGTTTGGATTGCATGGATTATGGGCTCTGATATAATATTAAGGTGAATGGGCTTCCAACTTAAAAACAATTGGTGATAAATGGAGTGGTCCATCTATCTTATATATTGCTAGAGATCCCTTCCAACGACCGATATTGGACTTTAATCCCTAATAGGCATATGCATGGAAAAAAATAATGAAAATACATATTCATGATAATTTTTTTTTGTCAGTTTTAGTTTAAATTGTTATTGTACCTGTTTCAATTTCAACTAATCAAAAAAATATTGTGCAAATACATCTGTTTTAAGTTGGTATATTAATCACATAATTTTACCAATTAAACTGCAACAGGACGAGTTTCATATCTGCATTCACATCTATTGCATTTAAACCAATCAAGTTTTTTTGTTGAGAAAATTAGACCAATCAAGTTCTAATTATGTATGCAATATTGGGGCATCTGAGTGGAAATAGTAGTGACTAGTGAGGTCCAGCATGTGACATAAGGTAAGGTCACATAATGATGTTAACTTGTTAGAAACCTATGGACCAAATCGAAACTTTAAAATTGTACATTTTTATTTAACAAAAAAAAATTCTGTATGATATTTTATAATGAAATACTTAATTAAAACTCAAATAATCTGAATTGTTGAGTAAGTTTATGAGTACCTTATAAAAATATTAAAGGTTTTAATGTTCATGTATATATAAATACCACATAGGTTTTTTTTTTTGAACACAATAAATACTACATAGGTTATACCTTTGTGTTCGGTACATAAGATTACATATACATGGTGAGACATTTTTGTAAGAAAATTACATTGATTGGATGTATCAGTCCGGATTTGCCAACCTGTTCACTCCACTACACAACTTGATCCATTCACATCGCATAAACGTAATCCACTTTCTAGATATTTTGAAACAAACGGTAGGAATGTTGTAAGAAACACTATGTGAACCCCTATTAATATCCAATAGTTTGAATCTAGGTAGTGAGCTTTCAGATATTTTTTCGGGTCCGTTATATGTATATGTATAACAATATAGATTATGAATATGAACATTAATTCGATCATATCCTAAAGGAGACATAACCTATGGTAGAGTTGCTCCACCATAGGAAGTTGTGCGTGTGGACCGATTCACCGTTGAAAATATGTTAAAAGTTTCCATTATTCCAAAAAGGATCCTTTAGATATTAATTTCTTAGATCCAAGAACTTCGAGTATGCACTATAAGCACTATAGAGCTAATTAAAACGTTGCATGGGATAACAAATTAGTGTAAAACTTGTGGATTAGTGTAAAATTGTAGAATAGATAGTTGGATACAGTTACTAAAGTATAAATACTGCAGAAAATAATGATAAGCATCAGAAAATAACAAAACTATCAATTGCAGAAAAATGACGAAAAAAATTATTCTTTTCGATCTATAAATGTATTTTTAAATCACTCAGAATTAACAAATATATGTCTGTTCCATTTACTAAGTTAATATAATATATTTTTGTTTCACGTACAAGCTGAATCGGTCTACAAAAATGACTTAGCCTGTTATTTTTTAGTTCTCGAATTCTATCTAGTCTCTATGTACACACGTTTTTTCACTCTCAATACGATATCGTCATACAAAAAGACTTTACAAAACACCGAGTTAATATAAGCAATTTTAAAAATAAACCGAGACGATGTAGGGCCATATTGTGACCTCTTACATATGTAATAAATCACGTACTAGAGTTATGGTATAATAATAAAAATCACACATGAAAAAGCTTGAATAGTTTCCTGATTTGAGTGTTTAAATTTAACTATCTAAGTTGTGTCTTAGAAAAGTGTTTGACCATTTGAAGTTGATATAGCAAATTAATGTTACTTTGGAAGGTTTCCAATTGAGTTCGATGAGTCAATCGATAAGACCCTAGGTATTAGGTAATTTATTATATATGCTCACTTGCTCTTCAAGAAACACGATGTATCTGCTTCGCTAATCATTGTTCGATTATTCTGAAATATTGATCAAAAAAACATTCATTAAACCTGAACTTACTACAAATCATTACAATAGACTTAAGAGGCCATTTAATCAATTAAATCAGCAGATATATTGGCTTCTCGTAGTACAAAGGCAAATTCGATATCAGAAAGTAGAGAGGATAGATGAACGATATATCTTGCAAAATTCAGTAGATCGTTTTTACTAATTAATTATAGTGATCATGAACTAGTGGTTTTCTTCAACTATCGATGGTGTTGATGTGTACAGCTTTGTTTAGTGATGGTGATAAGGCAGAACATTTCATAATCACAACCCGTAACCAGTAAAAAATATAAATGGGAATGGCGATAACGCGTTATAAGGGGTTTGTTGAAGATAATATTTTCTACTTTAAAAGTGTTTCAAAAAAAAAAAACTTTAAGGAAACTCAAGTAGCTCAGTAATACCAAACATCTAATCATTTCTTTTTGACATTTAGTTTATTTATTTTAGTGCCGATTTTAGTAGAGAAAATAAAGATATTCTATGAGATTAGTTATGGTAATCAATACTATTAAAAGAGAAGGAGTCTTAAAAAATCTACCTATACAAGTTGTTTGGACCCTTTCATTTAATTACTTATTTTTTGGTCTTACCTTAAATTTCTCTAACTATATAACATTTAATACATTTAAAATTAATCCTAACAGATTTTAATTAATATTCCACTAACTTACCTTTTAATTATTACTCGACTAAACG